>ONZH01004590.1:0-200204 GCA_900303285.1 Rhinella marina | reverse complement strand
GCTAGCGGCGTCAGATGGGAAGGATTGTTTCAGCTTGTGCACCAGGGCCTGTTGATATCTATTCACTCTCAGATTCCTTTCCTCTGCAGGGACGAGAGTGGAAAGGTTCTGCTTGTACCGTGGGTCCAGGAGAGTGAACACCCAGTAATCAGTGTTTGAAAAAATGCTTCTAACATGAGGGTCACGGGATAGGCAGCCTAACATGAAGTCTGCCATGTGCGCCAGAGTCCCAACACGCAAGAATTCCCTCTCCTCACTGGCCTGACTCTCCATTTCCTCCTCCTCCTCCTCTTCAGCCCATACACCCTCAAGAGTTAAGAAGGACAGAGCACTGGTACCCTCTTCTGTCTCGCAGACATTCTCCTCCTCTTCCTCCTCATCCTCATCCCCCTCCTCCGATACACGCTGAGAAACAGACCGGAGGGTGCTCTGGCTATCAAGCGACTTATCTTCCTCCACCGTCTCTTGTGACAAGCGCAAAGCATCCGACTTCATGCTGAGCAGTGAGTTTTTCAACAGGCAAAGCAGCGGGATGGTGAGGCTGATAATGGCGGCATCGCTGCTGACCATCTATGTTGACTCCTCAAAGTTGCTCAACACCTGGCAGATATCAGACATCCACGTCCACTCCTCATTGTAGACTTGAGGAATCTGACTGACCTGACTACCAGTTCTGGTGGAAGTTGACATCTGGCAGTCTACAATCGCTCTGCGCTGCTGGTAAACTCTAGATAACATGTTTAATGTCGAATTCCATCTCGTGGGCACGTCGCACAACAGTCGGTGAGCGGGCAGTTGTAGGCGGCGCTGCGCTGCCCTGAGAGTGGCAGCATCTGTGGTCGACTTGCGGAAATGCGCACAGATGCGGCGCACCTTGGTGAGCAAATCAGACAGATTGGGGTATGTCTTGAGGAACCGCTGAACTATTAGATTGAACACGTGGGCCAGGCATGGCACATGTCAGTCTGCCGAGTTGCAGAGCCGCCACCAGGTTACGCCCGTTGTCATACACAACCATGCCTGGCTTGAGGTTCAGCGGTGCCAGCCACACATCGGTCTGCACCGTGATGCCCTGTAACAGCTCTTGGGCGGTGTGCCTTTTGTCACCTAAGCTCAGCAGTTTGAGCACCACCTGCTGGTGCTTACCCACGGCACTGCTGCTGCGCCTAGAGCTACCGACTGAAGGCGCGGTGCCCACGGATGGTAATTCGGTGGAGGAGGAGGAGGGGTCGGAGGAGGAGGAGGCATAGTACGTCTGAGAGACCGTGACCGAGGTAGGCCCCGCAATCCTCGGTGTGGGCAGTACATGAGCGGCCCTAGGGTCAGTCTCGGTCCCAGCCTCCACCAAGTTAACCCAATGTGCCGTCAGTGAGATATAGTGTCCCTGCCCAGCAGCACTTGTCCACGTGTCCATGGTTAGGTGGACCTTCTCAGAAACAGCGTTGGTCAGGGCACGGATGATGTTCTCTGACACGTGCTTGTGTAGGGCTGGGACGGCACATCGGGAAAAATAGTGGCGGCTGGGGATCGAATACCGAGGGGCAGCCACCGCCATGAGATTTCGAAAGGCCTCGGTCTCTACCAGCCTATAGGGCAGCATCTCCAGGCTCAGCAATTTGGAGATGTGGACGTTGAGGGCTTGGACATGTGGGTGGGTGGAACTGTATTTCCTCCTGCGCTCCAGCGTCTGCTGTAAAGACAGCTGAACGCTGCGCTGGGACACATTGGTGGACACTGTGGAGAATCGTGGAGGCGAAGGTGTGGTTTTCCGGCGGGAGGCGCTCGTGCCGGGGTCCTGGGCAGGGGGTTGACTAGCAGAGGCAGCAAGTTACACATGGGAAGGAGCAGTGGTGTGACCCGCAGGAGGTGGTGAACGGCCTTGGTTCCATTGAGTGGGGTGTTTAGCACTCATATGCCTGCGCATGCTGGTGGTGGTTAGGCTAGTAGTGGTGGCACCCCTGCTGATCCTGGTGTGGCACAGGTTGCACACCACAGTCCGTCGGTCATCCTCACTTTCTTTAAAGAACCTCCAGACTTGCGAACATCTAGGCCTCGCCACGGGAGCTTCACTACGTGAAACAGTTGCTGCTGATGCACCAGCTCTGGCCCTGCTTCTCCCTCTGGCCACATCACTGCCTCTTCCAACCTGTTCTGGTGCAGCACTCGCCTCCGCCTCAGAAGCACTGTCTTCACTCGGCTTATCAACCCAGCTTGGGTCAGTCACCTCGTCATCCTCCGATTCCTCAGTCTGCTCCCCCTCGGACTTCCTGCCCTGACAACAACTTCACCACTGTCTGACAACCGTGTCTCCTCATCGTCCGACACCTCTTTACAAACTTCTTCCACTAACTCAACATTGTCATCATCATCACCCACAGACTGCGACAGTTGGAAAACTTGGGCATCGGGAACGAGGTCAGCAGCAACCTGAGAAGTGGTTTGTGACTCTGGGAAGGGTCCAGAAAACAGTTCCTGAGAGTATGCCGGATCGCATTCCAAATTTTCCTGGGAGGGGGCAGACTGGGGGAAGGAGGTTGAGGTGGAGGAGCCAGAGGAGTGCTCCCTTGGGTAACGTGGGTGAACTGCGTGGAAGACTGACTGGTGGACAAATTACTTGAAGCATTGTCCGCAATCCACGACATCAGCTGTTTGCACTGTTGTGGTTTCAACAGTCCTCTACCACGTGTCCCTGTAAGTTGAGACATGAAGCTAGGGAGTGTAGCTCTGCGGCGTTCCTGCTCCTGCTCCCTCATCAGCAGGTACTGTCTCACCCTGCCCAGGACCACGGCCTCTGCCCCCTGCAGTAATTGAATGCCCACGCCCTCGTCCTCGACCCTTAGCCCTGGGGTTCAACATTTTCTGTATATAAGTGTATTATATAAAAAAACAAAAAATAAATGGGCCTGCTGTACTGAAACCCACAAACTTGTTCAGTCTGGTTTAATTAAGTGACGTACAGAAAGTGTCACCTGGACAGAAAATACGGATTGTAGTGAGTGGACAGCTGAACTGTGACACACAGAATGGTTCCACGCAGCTGTGTGAAATGGATTTGTATCACTGAGATAAAACAACAAAAAAACTATTTTTTTATATATTTTTTTTTTTATATTTTTTTTTTTAGTTTTGTTTTTTTTGGAACGTGACGTGCAGAAACTATCGTAGACCTAACTCACACCCTGCTGACGGTGGCTATTTTGACTGCGACCCAGACAAATGTCGCACAGAGATTTTTGTGATCAAGCTATATACGTGAGAGCAAAAGACCTTGTTGGATTAAGTGACGTACAGAAAGTGTCACCTGGACAGAAAATATGGATTGTAGTGAGTGGACAGCTGAACTGTGACACACAGAATGGTTCCACGCAGTTGTGTGAAATGGATTCGTATCACTGAGCTAAAACAACAAAAAAACTATTTTTTTTGTATCACTGAGATATACAATAAAAAAAAAAAAAAGGGTTATATATGGCGATAGCTGCACTACTAGTGGAGTTATGGTTACCGAGAAGAAATAGTATAGGATATTTGTGTTGCCATTTAAATTTTTGTCTATTAATTATCATAGAGCAATTCAGTTTAAGATTTTGTAAAAACTTTATTTTTTGGCTAAACAATTAAAACTGGACGAATTGAAAGATTTGGATAAATGTCCTAAATGTAAATCTATATAGGCAGATTGGATACATTTAATCATTTAATATGGCATTTATCTAAATTGGTTAGATACTGGTTGTCTGTTCTTGACTACATTGAAAAAAAGGTAGAGTGTTCTCTCTCTCTCTCTCTCTCTCTCTCTATATATATATATATATATATATATATATATATATATATACATACATACATATACAGTGCCTTGCGAAAGTATTCGGCCCCCTGGAACTTTTCAACCTTTTGCCACATTTCAGGCTTCAAACAAAAAGATATAACATTTTAAATTTTTGGTGAAGACTCAACAACAAGTGGGTCACAATTGTGAAGTGGAACGAAATTTATTGGATCATTTAAACTTTTTTTGTAATAATAAAATAGAAAAGTGGGGCGTGCAAAATTATTCGGCCCCCTTGCAGTAATACTTTGTTGCGCCTCCTTTTGTTGCGATTACAGCTGCAAGTCGTTTGAGGTATGTCTCTATCAGTTTTGCACATCTAGAGACTGAAATTCTTGCCCATTCTTCCTTGCAAAACAGCTCGAGCTCTTTGAGGTTGGATAAAGAGCATTTGTGAACAGCAGTTTTCAGCTCTTTCCACATATTCTCAATTGGATTCAGGTCTGGACTTTGACTTGGCCATTCTAAGACCTGGATACCTTTATTTTTGAACCATTCCATTGTAGATTTTGCTTTATGTTTTGGATCATTGTCTTGTTGGAAGATAAATCTCCGTCCTAGTCTCTGGTCTTTTGCAGACTCCAACAGGTTTTCATCCAGAATGGTCCTGTATTTGGCTCCATCCATCTTCCCATCAATTTTAACCATCTTCCCTGTCCCTGCTGATGAAAAGCAGGCCAAAACCATGATGCTGCCACCACCATGTTTGTCAGTGGGGATGGTGTGTTCAGGATGATGAGCTGTGTTGCTTTTAAGCCAAACATATCGTTTTGCATTGTTTCCAAAAAGTATGATTTTGGTTTCATCTGACCAGAGCACCTTCTTCCACATGTTTGGTGTGTCTCCCAGGTGGCTTGTGGCAAACTGTAAACGAGACTTTTTATGGATATCTTTGAGAAATGGCTTTCTTCTTGCCACTCTTCCATAAAGGCCAGATTTGTGAAGTGTTTGACTGACTGTTGTCCTATGGACAGACTCTCCCACCTCAGCTTTAGATCTCTGCAGTTCATCCAGAGTGATCATGGGCCTCTTGGCTGCATCTCTGATCAGTCTTCTCCTTGTTTGAGATGAAAGTTTAGAGGGGCGGCTGGGTCTTGGTAGATTTGCAGTGGTCTGATACTCCTTCCATTTCAATATGATCGCTTGCACAGTGCTCCTTGGGATGTTTAAAGCTTGGGAAATCTTTTGGTATCCAAATCCGGCTTTAAACCTCTCCACAACAGTATCATGGACCTGCCTTGGTCTTCATGATGCAGAACCCTGAGACTATCACAGAGCAGGTGCATTTATACGGAGAATTGATTACACACAGGTGGATTCTATTTATCTTCATCAGTCATTTAGGACAACATTGGATCATTCAGAGATCCTCAATGAACTTCTGGAGTGAGTTTTCTGAACTGAAAGTAAATGGGCCGAATAATTTTGCACGCCCCACTTTTCAGTTTTATTATTACAAAAAAAGTTTAAATGATCCAATAAATTTCGTTCCACTTCACAATTGTGACACACTTGTTGATTCTTCACCAAAAATGTAAAATGTTATATCTTTTTGTTTGAAGCCTGAAATGTGGCAAAAGATTGAAAAGTTCCAGGGGGCCGAATACTTTCGCAAGGCACTGTATATACAATTTGTCTGGAATTGCTTTACTCGTAACCCAGTTTGCTTGTATATAAACTTATTTTTATGTCTCTAGCAGTCATTGGCTATTGTATAATATACCTACCCTCCATACATGGAAAAAATATATGCTTCATTATACAACTCTAAAGTGGAGAGTACTCAAATCTGAAAATGGGCTCAGGGTATGGGCAGATATTTGAAATTGATTGCTCAAGTTCTTGATCCACAAGACTGACTCATCGTTACAATTATGGGTTCTCGTGTTCCATACTAAAATGTATATTATTCCTTTTTTTCTTTTCTTTTGGCTCCCAGTGGCTATTTTTGTAGGCTGTGGGTATTGGGGATTTTTAAGATGTTTGTATATGTTTCCTTTTTTGTGTCCTACATCAGTTTTTCTATTTCATTCTTTGTAACAATGAATTGGAAATAAAGATTAAAAAAAAAGAATCTCAACATTGCCCCATGTTTATGAGTCAAGTCTGAAAATTGTAACAAAATATACTTTGCTGATCATCACTGTCAATTACTTCAAGAAGAATGGTTTCAGCCTTTATCTGGGTGCTTTACCTGACAAAATCAGTAAAAAAATATAAAGTTTTTTTAGATTAATGTTACTACTAACAGAACACTCCATGCACACTGATTCCCTGTTTTGTGCCTGGGGGAGAGGGACAGTAAGAAATGCAAGACAGATATAGATATCCTATTTTTGGTAAAGTCTGGGTTCCAGAGTCATTCACCACCCCACCATGTTCTTCTTGTGCATATTTCCCTCTTCTATGTACATTGTCTACATGCATTACTAAATATATCACCACGGTATGACTGACGCTCATGTGCATCAGCCATCAGATTATAGATGACGTCAGATCCGAGTTGCCTGATCCTAATTCCTCATTTAGGAATCTGAATAAGGCAATTTGCCAAATCTGAAAAATGTTAAGTGAAACAAGTATAGAAAGGATTTGGTAATCATTAGGGAAAATTATTGGTATGAAAAGAGTGAGCTATAAAGATCTTATTTGCACAAAAAGCCATATGCTTGGAAGCACTTGTACGTTTTTCTTTTTGTAGAGAATTAGGCATTTTACTAGTGGATTTTCTGAGACTGATCCTGACATTTCTGACTTTCCAGCTACCAAGCTCTGGCAATGATAGGATTAAGATGAAAGAAAATACTTCCTTGGCCGCCAGTGAAAAGAACAAATTGCTGTTACATGGACAATATATTTTAAGATCCTTTTTGCTTATTGTTTGGTTGTAGGCCATTGAGGTCTAACACCTTGTTAGCAGCTATGCCTCCACATTAATACCTTCTTTACAAGGAGTCTCTGGTCCTGAATTGCTGCCAATTTGTCACTAACAATTTTTGGGCCAAATTCTTGCACCCTGGGCAGGTTCCAATATTTCAAGCTTTTAATAAGTCATCTCCAGCATGGATATTTGACAAGTCTAGTGATGACAGAAACTGTTAACTCGTAAGTCTCTACAGTGAACATAGTGGACAGTAAATTCTAAAGCAATTAAGTTATTAAATAAAACATTAGGATAACATTCATTTATATTATGTACATATGAGACAAAAGATTTTGGCAGTAAAGTGGTTGCCTTAAAGAAGTTGTTCCATTACGAACATTTACCCCTATTCTCAGCTTGTTTGTACTTGGCTCTCGCTGACAGGTCCATAGAGTTGAATGGAGCTACAGTGCACATATGTTATTGCCGTTCCATCAGTTATGGTAGTCGAGCAGATCAATAATATGATCATGTGGTCTAAGACCCTCTGAAACACCTGACATTTCTCAATGTAGATAAGCAAAGAAACATCTATGAGAATTACCTAGGCTGAACCCACAGCAGTTTAATGTTACAAGCTACAGGGGTCTCTTGTTTGTCCTGGGGTTTGCTGGGAGGAGCTTTTTTATTGGTATGCATTAAATTACCATTTGTTACTGTGCCTCTTTGCCAGGTATAGTGAATGCTATGTACAGTGGTGCAGATCTTTGAATTCTTGTCCTTTTCGCTGTGCTTAAGTCCATCTTGGGATTTTTGGCTCCATGGCCTATTGTAGTGTGTATTGTAGTTGTATTTATGGTGGGTGTGTTTTCTGTGAGCTGTTTGAATTTTATGATTTTCTCAGGGTCAGTTTCCACTAGGTTTATTCCATTTACCTATATTAATTGCACTCCACCTGTAATGTAAACCATTGTTGTCTGCCATCTGTTGCAGTGTCAGACTCCATTCTCCCTAACCCATTGCTATCCTAATCCAGTTTGCTATTGTCTGTTGGTGAGTTTATTATTTTGCATTTGCTGTCTGATATGTGTTTAATATATCTTTACTCAACCCCTGGGGGTATCAGAATACCAAGGGTTTTTGATTAGGACTTGGGAAAAGTGAAAAGCTGGGTGAGGTCAAGTTCTGCAGTCTCACAAACAGTAATATTTACCAACATAGCATTATGAGAAAACATCTTATTTTCTCCCTGAAAAGTGTCAGAATCACAGCATAAAAATGTCAGTATGTTTAAGGAAATACATGTCTCGTGCCCTGGGATAAGGGTACTTTGGACTATGGACATTTGTGGACATTTGCCCCTATTGCTACTATGCAAAGCAATCAACTTGCACTATGATTTATGCTGTTGTATTCACGTACACTGTTTAATATTGTTGAACTGCATTTTATTGTAATAAAACCGTTCATTTGCACTTTTATTGCACTGTATTTGCACTGCACAGTTCAGAAGGTTAATACATATCCAGCTAATATTGAGAGACTTTGGGACTTTCTACCTATGCAGTGAGAAGCTAGTAATTTTCCACAGTTACTATAAGGGATTATGAAAAGCTTTGGAGGGGAAAAAACAGACAGACTGACCTTTCGACTATCTGGTTTAGTTCTGTTGTTTACTTCTCAAGACTTATTTATGTTTGGAAAAACTGCTTAGTAATTCCCATAGACTTTTTTGAAACTCTATACAAGTCTATGACATAGGGTAATTGCAACATTGCTACTGTTTGGACTATTTTTCTCCACTTTATCCCTCTCACTAGAAGATCTAGAAGATTCTAGTTCCATTTACAAACTGTATATAAGGAGAGAAGTTAGAACCCATAATTGTGTGTAGATAGGAACCAGTGTATAGAAGAAGAGACTTTGCCAGACTACATGACTGACCAGAAGAAGATACTGAGACAGTGATACTCTGCCACAGAACCTGGGTCACCAACCTTTTGACCAGATAATCAGCCGGATGATTCTTGCTTGTTCAGGCCTTTTCTTAGCACAGAAACTTCTTCTGCCAGGGAAGAGATGTTAGCCCAGTGCCTTGCCTGTATTGTTTTATACTTATGTTCCTCCTGTAAAGAAGCACACTGGTTTACTGCAAACCCTGACTCTCTGGACTTATTTACTATCATGGAATGCCCAAAAGATCACCCTTATCTACAAAACACGTTGAATATATCATTTTTTTCAATAATGGGTAACACTGTAGCACATACAGTGGATCCTTTATTGTTAGTAGAAGACAACCCAGACCCCAATTACCACAACATCCACTACATAAATAGATTGGTCTTTTTTACACAGACCAATAGGCATCAGCAAATAACCATTTGCTTTTGTGCTGGTTATTGCCAGTTCAATAAGATACTGTTTACAGAATCTGCATAAGGAGGGAAGGGAATTATTACATGGAGATGTCTGATCTTCATTCTTACTTTTCCTTACTTTTTTTCACAGAGCATTAAGTAAATAACTCCAGCCGTGTAAGATAGATCAGTACTGGTTCACATTGGGTACCCCTTAAAGACCCTAATAGCGTATTTTTTAAAATGGCACCATAGCAACTGTTATGTCTCCAGAGAATGTTATTGCTCAAAGCATCAGCACTATAACATTGTCAACTAACATGTGTATTATGTGTGAGCTTTCTATTTCTTCATACTTAAAGGGGTTTGTCCAAGTTAAATAAAAATTCAGGCAGCAGAAGTACATGAAATAAGGTAACAAAAAAGTATACTCCCCTGCCACTTTCAGCATTGTATTCTTTCCCTGCATTGCTGACATCATTTTCTTCTTTCTGAAGCATGGATGGCCTGTGACCATCATGTCACCATGCAGCCAATCACTTGCCTCAACAGTATACAGTGGGGAAAAAAAGTATTTAGTCAGTCACCAATTGTGCAAGTTCTCCAACTTAAAAAGATGAGAGAGGCCTGTAATTGACATTATAGGTGTAGACCTCAACTATGAGAGACAAAATGAGAAAACAAATCCAGAAAATCACATTGTCTGATTTTTAAAGAATTTATTTGCAAATTATGGTGGAAAATAAGTATTTGGTCACCTACACACAAGCAAGATTTCTGGCTCTCACAGACCTGTAACTTATTATTTAAGAGGCTCATCTGTCCTCCACTCATTACCTGTAGTAATGGCACCTGTTTGAACTTATCAGTATAAAAGACACCTGTCCACAACCTCAAACAGTCACACTCCAAACTCCACTATGGTGAAGACCAAAGAGCTTTCGAAGGACACCAGAAACAAAATTGTAGACCTGCACCAGGCTGGGAAGACTGAATCTGCAATAGGCAAGCAGCTTGGTGTGAAGAAATCAACTGTGGGAGCAATAATTAGAAAATGGAAGACATACAAGACCACTGATAATCTTCCTCGATCAGGGACTCCACGCAAGATCTAACCCCGTGGGGTCAAAATGATCACAAGAACTATGAACAAAAATCCCAAACCACATGGGGGGGAACTAGTGAATGACCTGCAGAAAGCTGGGACCAACATAACAAAGGCTACCGTCAGTATCACACTACGCCGCCAGGGACTCAGATCCTGCAGTGCCAGACGTGTCCCCCTGCTTAAGCCAGTACATATTCGGGCCCATATGAAGTTTACTAGAGAGCATTTGGATGTTCCAGAAGAGTATTGGGAGAATGTCATATCATCAGATGAAACCAAAGTAGAACTGTTTGGTAGAAATAAAACTCGTCGTGTTTGGAGGAGAGTGAATGCTGAGTTGCATCCAAAGAACGCCATACTTACTGTGAAGCATGGGGGTGGCAACATCATGCTTTAGGGCTGTTTCTCTGCAAAGGGACCAGGACGACTGATCCGTGTACATGAAAGAATGAATGGGGCCATGTATCGTGAGATTTTGAGTGCAAACCTCCTTCCATCAGCAAGGGTATTGAAGATGAAACGTGGCTGGGTCTTTCAGCATGAAAATGATCCCAAGCACACCGCCAGGGCAACGAAGGAGTGGCTTTGTAAGAAGCATTTCAAGGTCCTGGAGTGGCCTAGCCAGTCTCCAGATCTCAACCCCATAGAAAACCTTTAGAGGGAGTTGAAAGTCCTGTTGCCCAGTGACAGCCCCAAAACATTACTGCTCTAGAGGAGATCTGCATGGAGGAATGGGCCAACATACCAGCAACAGTGTGTGCCAACCTTGTGAAGACTTACAGAAAACGTTTGACCTCTGTCATTGCCAACAAAGGATATATAACAAAGTATTGAGATGAACTTTTGTTATTGACCAAATACTTATTTTCCATCATAATTTGCAAATAAATTATTTAAAAATCAGAGAATGTGATTTTCTGGATTTATTTTCTCATTTTGTCTCTCATAGTTGAGGTCTACCTATGATGTCAATTACAGGCCTCTCTCATCTTTTTAAGTGGGAGAACATGCACAATTGGTGGCTGACTAAATACTTTTTTCCCCCCACTGTATAGAATGTGACTGCTCAGGCCAGTGACTGGCTGCAATGGTGTCATGGTATGCATGGGGCATCAGTACTGCAGTCTGGAAGACAAACACTGGTCAGGAGGACACAAGCACAATGCTGGAAACAACAGGGGAGAAAAGGGGTTAGTGTGACTTTTTTGTTATTTTATGACATTTTCTGCTGTTTGGCCAATCATCAGCTAGAGATTAAGATACCACCACACAACAATTATATGGTGGTCACCAGTTTCATGTCAGGATCAGACTCTTTAAAAAAAAGAAGCATATTCCAGGTCTGGTCACTGTACTCTCCAATATATTAGACATTATATAGACATTTACTGTCAGATACATTCAAAGAATCAGTCATTATTCTGCTTCTACTTCATGTCACATGTTGGCTTTCTACCCACTAGCCCATAGGTGAGTGCAGTCCTTCAAGGACGTTACGTTACAGTGCCTTGCGAAAGTATTCGGCTCCCTGGAATTTTTCAACCTTTTGCCACATTTCAGGCTTCAAACAAAAAGATATAACATTTTACATTTTTGGTGAAGAATCAACAAGTGGGTCACAATTGTGAAGTGGAACAAAATTTATTGGATCATTTAAATTTTTTTTTGTAATAATAAAACTGAAAAGTGGGGCGTGCAAAATTATTCGGCCCATTTACTTTCAGTTCAGAAAACTCAATCCAGAAGTTCATTGAGGATCTCTGAGTGATCCAATGTTGTCCTAAATGACTGATGAAGATAAATAGAATCCACCTGTGTGTAATCAAGTCTCCGTATAAATGCACCTGTTCTGTGATAGCCTCAGGGTTCTGCATCATGAAGATCAAGGAACACACCAGGCAGGTCCGTGATACTGTTGTGGAGAAGTTTAAAGCCGGATTTGGATACCAAAAGATTTCCCAAGCTTTAAACATCCCAAGGAGCACTGTGCAAGCAAGGAAGAATGGGCAAGAATTTCAGTCTCTAGATGTGCAAAACTGATAGAGACATACCCCAAGCGACTTGCAGCTGTAATCGCAGCAAAAGGTGGCGCAACAAAGTATTAATGCAAGGGGACTGAATAATTTTGCACGCCCAACTTTTCAGTTTTATTATTACAAAAAAAGTTTAAATGATCCAATAAATTTCGTTCCACTTCACAATTGTGACCCACTTGTTGTTGATTCTTCACCAAAAATTTTAAATGTTATATCTTTTTGCTTGAAGCCTGAAATGTGGCAAAAGGTTGAAAAGTTCCAGGGGGCCAAATACTTTCGCAAGGCACTGTACATTGCGTCACAATGTCAAACAAATTTCACTGTCGCAGTGGCTCATCAGTCATGAGAGTGGCTGCACTTGGGTTTCACATAATCTCCTGTCTGCTGGTCACAATAAAAGCTACCAACTACTAGATGGAATCTCCAAGGTTGGGAGTTATACCCTCTCATGGTTGCACTGTGAAACCACCAATGTACAATAGTGCCTACAAGCACCTCCACAGGTCACTACAGGGCTAACAGCTACTTTACACTGCAAAACCACTCCTCCTATATAGGTAGCCAGTTACTAGTGTAAGTTTAACGGTAAGTTTAACATCTGTCGTGGGTAAACTGTTTGAGGGTTTTCTAAGAGATGCTATCTTGGAGTACCTCAATGAAAATAAGCAAATTACTCCATATCAGCATGGCTTCATGAGGGATCGGTCATGTCAAACCAATTTAATCAGTTTCTATGAGGAGGTAAGTTCTAGACTAGACCACAGCGAATCAATGGATGTCGTATATCTGGACTTCTCCAAAGCATTTGACACTGTACCACATAAAAGGTTAGTATATAAGATGAGAATGCTTGGCCTGGGAGAAAATGTCTGTATGTGGGTAAGTAACTGGCTCAGTGATAGAAAACAGAGGGTGGTTATTAACGGTACATACTCAGATTGGGTCACTGTCACTAGTGGGGTACCACAGGGGTCAGTATTGGGCCCTATTCTCTTCAATATATTTATTAATGATCTTGTAGAAGGCTTGCACAGTAAAATATCAATTTTTGCAGATGACACTAAACTGTGTAAAGTAATTAACACAGAAGAGGACAGTACACTGCTACAGATGGATCTGGATAGACTGGAGGCTTGGGCAGAGAAGTGGCAGATGAGGTTTAACACTGACAAATGTAAAGTTATGCATATGGGAAGGAATAATGCAAGTCACCAGTACATACTAAATGGTAAAATATTGGGTAACTCTGACATAGAAAAGGACCTAGGAATTTTAGTGAACAGAAATCTAAGCTGCAGAAACCAGTGTCAGACAGCTGCTGCCAAGGCCAATAAGATAATGGGCTGCATCAAAAGAGGCATAGATGCCCGTGATGAGAACATAGTCCTGCCACTTTACAAATCACTAGTCAGACCACACATGGAGTACTGTGTACAGTTCTGGGCTCCTGTGAACAAGGCAGACATAGCAGAGCTGGAGAGGGTTCAGAGGAGGGCAACTAAAGTCATAACTGGAATGGGTGGACTACAGTACCCAGAAAGATTATCAAAATTAGGCTTATTCACTTTAGAAAAAAGACGACTGAGGGGAGATCTAATAACTATGTATAAATATATCAGAGGTCAGTACAGAGATCTCTCCCACGATCTATTTATCCCCAGGACTGTGACTGTGATGAGGGGACATCCTCTGCGTCTGGAGGAAAGAAGGTTTGTACACAAACATAGAAGAGGATTCTTTACGGTAAGAGCAGTGAGACTATGGAACTCTCTGCCTCAGGAGGTGGTGATGGTAAGTTCACTAAAAGAGTTCAAGAGGGGCCTGGATGTATTTTTGGAGGGTAATAATATTACAGGTTATAGTTACTAGAGAGGGTTGTTGATCCAGGGAGTAATTCTGATTGCCTGATTGGAGTCGGGAAGGAATTTTTTTCCCTAAAGTGGGGAAAACTGGCTTCTACCTCACAGGGTTTTTTTGCCTTCCTCTGGATCAACTTGTAGGAAAACAGGCCGAACTGGATGGACAGATGTCTTTTTTTCGGCCTTATAAACTATGTTACTATGTTACTATGTAGTGGGCACACCCTATGGTATACCTTTTAGCGAAAAGGGTCCAATGATAACATGTATAGTTCAAACACGCACTGTGGTTTGTAGCTAGGCAAGGATTACATGTACAATTTATGGCACTTGATCCCAGAAGTACCTGAAGCATTTAATTAGACTAGGAGCAGTGCACAGGCCCAGTAAGATACTTTAATATGTGCTAATTAAGATATTGTTACTTTAAGCAATGAGCTTAAAAGTAACACATCTCAGATAAGGCTACTTCCACACTTGCGGTGCGGGGCTCCAGCTGTTGTATTTTCATTCTGGTCGCCACTCAGCAGGGGTTAACGTGCTATGGCCGGATCTGCGGCCCGCCCCCATTACAGTGAATGGGGCCGGAGCGCAGTTCCAGCCCCACAAGTGCACTTGCGGTAGTATGGATCGGGCGGGCTGTTCACCCACCGGAACAGCCTGCCGGAGCCCCGCACCGCAAGTGTGGAAGTAGCCTAACCCTATTAATGCACATTAAACAGAGAGATGTCACAAGGATAATGAACACCATGATGTCACAGTACAGAGATAATACTAGGGTTAGACTGAGCCAAAGAGTACCATAAGGACCTGCGGTGGGCCCAGACTATAATACTATAGTGGGCACCAAAGGTCTACGAGTAAAAAAAAATGTGGTTGCCTTTGGAGCCAATCTCTTGCCACTAGGGTCTATTTTTGACCTGTTGGACTTTATTAATGATATAGGGATTGGGCTTTGGGATTAATTTCCTCTGGTGGGGCCAAGGAACCCCAGTCTGACACTGGATAATATACACAGGTATGTCACAGTACAGGTTTAATACAGAAAGTACTGTCACAGTACAGGGATGATGTACAGTCTAATGTAATGGTAAAGGGATAATAAAACCAGTAATAACACAATTCAGTGATAATGCAGTGCCCAGGTTTTAGGTGGTCCCTGGTGCTACACTGGGTCCTTCAACGCAGTCAAGGTGTAACCACGTGTTGCTGCTCTCCTGAGGGGATCGTAAGGCGTGGTGCACCCCAATGGGAAATAAGCCTAGGGAGTCGGGGTTTGAAGTAAACCAGTGTTCTTCTTTACTGGAGGAACTTAAGTGCATAACAATAGAAGCAATCCGCTGACCTGGTTTCTCCTGTCTCCCCTCTGGTAGTAGAAGGTTCTGTGCTGAGGAAAGACCTGAGCTCACTGTCCCCCTCTTTTTTAGAAGGCTGGTACCCTGGCCAAAGTGCTGGTAGTTCAAGATCTGTGGCTCAGTTGTCTGGCTGGTTCCCTTTTTCCTCTCCTACTAAACAATGGTCCCTATGTGCAGACAACTAGGGGCTCTGACTGCTCTACTTTTATACAGCTTCAAACTGATCTAGAAGCTTCTAGTGGGAGGGGTGAAGCTGGAGAAGCATAGCCTAACAGAAACAATGATGCAGTTCAAGGCTACCATAGACCTGTATAGGGCCTCAATACGCATGCAAATGACTAAGCAGCTTGCAGTCATAAACAACAATCTGACAGAGCTAAACCAGACTGTCAAAAGTTCATTGTATCTGGCTTTTCCCTCCAAAACTGAGGTCTACATAGTCCCTAGAAAATTACTAGTTTCTCAGTGCACAGGCTGGAATTAACAAGGTCTCTTAGTATGAACTAGCTGTGCATTAACCCTTTCTGCAATTCAGGGCAAATAGAGTGCAATAATAGTGCAGATGAACATGATATATCATACAAAATGTAATTAAACAGTATTAAACAGTATAAGTGCAAACAACGGCAAGTTATCCCTTCAAAGTGCACTCAAGTAGTGAGATGGTACATGGATAATGCACTCAGAAATGTCAAAATCGTCATAGTACAGGGATAATGCACACAATGAATTTTCAATAGTGATGTAATGTGCACTGTGAAATTACAGCAAAGAGATAATTAGAGATGGTAGATTCAAGTCCTAACAATTCACTGTCATTACTAAGTTCCCTAAAAATTTAGATTTTAGCATAACTTTTTCTTTGATTTTGGAGGAATAACTCAAAATAGCAGCCACCATTTTACAGGGATAAAGGATTAATATTTGGACACATTTTCTGATTTAAAAAAATCTGACAGGGCTTTTCAGAGCGCTCTGCACCTTCAGGTTTCATTGGCTCTGCTTGGCTTTTCCAACTTGTGGAGTACGGATCCATACAAAGTATATGGAATCCGTACTCCACATGCTCTGAGATGCATTACTGCACTGTAGTTTCAGCAAAGATTTAGGTCTACTTTAATTTTCATATTTACAGGTGCATCTCAACAAGTTAGAATACCACTGAAAAGTTTATTTCAGTAATTCTATTCAAAAAGTGAAACTCATATTATATTATATAGATTCATTACACACCGAGTGATCTATTTCAGGAGTTTTTTACTTTAATGTTGACCGTTTTGGCTTACAGCTAATGAAAACCCAAAAGTCAGTATCTCAGAAAATTAGGATATAGTGAAAAAGTTCAATATTGTAGACTCATAGGAGGAGAGTTATTAAACTGATATGAAATAGAACTGGCTTAGTTGTCCTTTGGAAAATGAAAGGTGGAATCTGATTGGTTGCTATGGGCAACTTAGCCAGTTCTACTTTACACCAGTTTGATAAATCTCACACATAGTGTCAAACTCTAATTAGTTAATCTACACAAAACAGTTCAGTAGGCTACACGCTCATGGGGAAGCTACAAAAGGTCATTGCTAAAGAAGCTTGCTGTTCACCGAGTGCTGTATCCAAGCATATCATTGGAAAGTGTGGTAGAATAAGGTGCACTAGCTACAGCCTTGAAAGGATTATCAAGAAAAGGCCAGGTACCTCGCAGGTATTTACCAGGTACAGTCACCATCCTGGTGATTATGTAATTATTCTTTTTTCTCCACAACGAACTTGTTCTGCACCCAGTGGACATCACGCCAACACGCCAGCAACACCCTGGATAAGGTAGGAACAGTTGGTTCTTGTTTAATGCAAGGTTTATCGGCACCATCGTGTACCCTATGATAGATTTTTTTAGGTGGGGCTGGGCGTGTATAGTTATGCACTGGGCAGAGTTAGGCTACTTTCACAGTAGCGTTATGGAATTCCGGTATTGAGCTCCGTCATAGGGGCTCAATACCGGAAGAAAACGCTTCAGTTTTGTCCCCATTCATTGTCAATGGGGACAAAACTGAACTGAAGACAACTGAATGCTCCTGAAAGCATTCCGTTCAGTCTTCAGACCGGAGAGGAAACCGCAACATGTTGCGGTTTGCTCTCCGTACTAGTTATCCGCACCTAAACGGATCCGGAATGACCCCCAATGCAAGTCAATGGGGACGGATCCGTTTGGTGTGGACACACTTGTAAACGGATCCGTCCTCCATTGACTTTCAATAGAGGTTATTCCGGATCCGTTTAAAAGCTAATACAACTGGATCCGGAATTACGGATCCACAAGGTTGTATTACTCAGTACGGATCCGGTGGGTCCCTTCACCCGCCGGATCCGTACTAACGCTAGTGTGGAAGTAGCCTTAGAGAAGTGGCACGAGGTGGGGTGGGGGGAAGCAAATCTGAATCCTTGCCCTGAGTGCATGAAAGCCAAGCTACAAAGACCTCTGGTTCACTTTTTTAATTGAATTACTGAAAAAAAATTAACTTTTCAATGATATTCTAATTTATTGGGATGCACCTGTGTCAAAATATAAAAGACCAAACAATTCTAAAACAAACCATTTTCTATCCTTTTAAGTATACCAAGAAGGTGGCATATTTTAAAAAGTCCATAGAGCAAAAGGTCACATGACATTTATTACATTTTTTTTATATATAAGAACAGTGAATTCATTATCATGCTAAAATGAGATTTCTCTTTTTCTTGCTCACACAGTCAGAGAAAAAGAGGTGGATAGGGTTTTCTGTTGTATGATTTGTATTTTTTTTTTGTACATTTGACATTGCTTAAATTAAAAAAAATGACCTGTGCAATTTGTCTGGCTGGTATGTGGAATATTTGCTCACTTGGTTGCAAAAGTACAAAACATTTTGCAGTACCACAAGATGCCCTTATTCAAACTGAACAACTGAACTATTACCAATATGCAAGCATGAGATTAAAAAGATAAATCTAGACTGTATTCACATAGCTGCTCCATTACCGATCTGCAAAAAAATAGATCAGTATGTGCCTTTTTGTCATTGTAGTTCACAGTCACAGTTGCAGCTTCACTTTATGAAGAATTTCTAGGAAATGTTCAATAGAAAAGCACATTTTGGCATGCACATCAATGGAAACTGCATAAAAGAAAACAAAATTTGCAAACATATGGCGTCTTACAAATTAAAAAAAAATTCTCATTAATAAAAATGCTGTCATACTGCTGAGATAAATTGGTTTATATTTTTATAATATGGGCGTTTTCGCAAACAGCGATACCCATGATGTGTTTTTTTTGTTTTTTTACTATTTTTATTTTGGGGAAAAGGGGGGTGATTTGAACTTTTATGTTTTTTTAATTTTTTTTTTTAAACTTTAATTTTTTTACAATTTTTTATAGTTCCCATAGGGAACTATCACAAGCAATCATCTGATTGCTTATATCATAGACTTCCGATGTTTTAAGCCCTTGGATGCCGTGGTCAGGATTGACCGCGGCATCCGAAGGGTTAAATGTCCGCGATCGACATTACTGCTGGTCGCGGACATGAGCCGCGGATGTCTTCTGTATAAATGAGCAGTTTACCCACGGCCATGACGCCCGCTCCGTTTAGGAGCGGGCGCCATCTTTAAACACGCGCCCAGCAACGTACTAGTACGGCGCTGGGCACGAAGGGGTTAAATAAAACTCAACAGTAGGTAATTCCAATAAAGGACTTTCATATATGGGCATGAAGAAATTACATCTTATATGACAAGGTCATTACTCATTCTGATAAATAAAACAATGAGGGAGGTGTATAAAAACTAGAGCAAAGAGCAAGTTGCCCAAAACAGCCTGTGCTCTAGACTTTTACTTCGTACCATTTTTTATACATTTCTATTATGTTCATAGTTATAATACTACTTAAAGAAAATCCGGAGTCCAGTGAGCAGTCTCACGTAATGATTGATAACATTCCCTGTGTGAGTGTGCATAACATGCGAAGACTGGCAATCTGCCCCACTGGTCAGATTCCCGCAGGACAAATCTTGTTGGTCAGATAGTTGGTCGCCTGGCCCACCCCTGTTAAATTGGCCGTGTAAGTGTCATCAGGGTGTCACGACCTATCGCTGACCCTGTTGTGCCTGGGGTCAGAAGGTTGCAGCGGGTGGCGACGCGCTTGGTTTCTCAAGAGATCGCTCCATGACCTAGTAGTGAGAATAGATTCTGGTCCCGGTTTTCCTGCTTAAGTTGGCGATCCTTTTTATCCCATTTAGGAATCTGTAGCTTTTCCTTTCAGCTGTTCTCTGTCAGCCACTCCCAGCTAATATATATTCTCCCTTTCTGCTTATCTTGTTGCCAGATATATACCTTCTTTCCAGATCTTCTATTCTGACCTCTGGTGGAGTTGGAGTTGCTGTGGAGCTGTTGGAACTGGTGCTGTCAGATCACCGGTTCTCTCCTGTTGTCTCCCTTTGGGGATTGTTTATTGTGTTTGTGTTGTTTGTCCTTTCCCTGTTGTTACCCTAGGTGTCAGTGGTGAGGACTTGTGCTCCCACTACCCTATTAACTACCTAGGGCTTATTTCCGGTTAAACCAGGGGCGAGGCACGTGATTGGCATACAGTTTAGCAGCCCGCCTCTGCGCCGCACGTCTGTTACCTGCCATATCAGATGTGATAGTAAATCTGTTAAATTCTCTAATTGAGTTCCATTGTCTCCTGAAATGTGGAATAAACAAGACCTTAAAGCCTGTATTACTGAAGGCGATTGTTTGGCCAATCATCACAGTGTAATACTTCCATCAAATACTCGATGAGCGAGCAAACACTCGTTCATCGGGCAATTCAAATATTTTGACAGGTTTAAAAATGATTGTTTGCCGGCAAACAACTGGACAGCTTGGGGACGAGTGATGGTATAACGATCGCTCCTCCCCATGCGGCGGAGGAGACTGTTGGATGTAATAGCAGTGGTCTTCTCCACAAACAAGCAGGTGATTACCGGGAAGGAACCCTTTCTTCCCGACAATCTTCAGCAGAATCGGGCTGTCTAATACAGCCCTAATGCCAGTCATCCATAGTTCTATTTATCCATCATGCCTATTTTAATAAAATACAAGCCAACAGCTGACACCTCACAGCACTTATGTAGCGTCATTTAGACACTGTTAGTATCACATTTTTGGCTCCCAATGTGTACCTTAAACAGAGTCTATGACAGATGCTTAACAGTGGCATCTGTCACCCATAGGCCATAATAGCATCCATTAAACCTATGTCACGAGCTTCTCAATAGCCTTTCCTGACGTATCCATTAAATGGTTGCCATTATAGTCTATGGGTGATGGAAGGTACTGTTTGGCATCCATTTAATGCATCCAACACCATAGGCTATAATGGCATCCATTTACCAGATATGTCATGAAGAGATATTGATGTATATATTTAAAGGGCATCTGTCAGCAGATTTGTACCTATGAAACTGACTGACCTGTTACATGCGCACTTGGCAGCTGAAGGCATCTGTGTTTTGTTCCCATGTTCATATGTGCCTGCATTGGTGAGAAAAATTATGTTTTAATATATGTAAATGAGACTCTAGGAGCAACAGGGGTGTCACCATTACACCTAGAGGCTCTGCTCTCCTTGCAATTGCCACACCCTCTCCTTCATAACTTCATACAAAAAACTGCTGACAGATGCCCTTTAAGGGTTTTTTACATTGCAACTGCAGTGCATGTCTACCATATGCACAAGGAAAAAGAAGACAGGAGGAATGCCTCATGTGAAGGACAATAAGGGAGATGTACAGTTAAAGAAGAGGCAATACATTCACCTGGGGGCATTATGACAGGTACAACATCTATAATAGTGATGGCAAGTCTTATATTCCTGACTGCAGCCTTGGATTTGGAACCAGAAGAGAACAGGAGGTCGCTGGAGTAATCATGGAGAGGAGGTAAGAAGAAAAAACTATCCTATAATGGCACTGTCATCGGGGGGATGGAGCAAATGAATCCCAGATTGCTTTTACACTCAAACCTGTTTATTGTGATCAGTGTTAACAACGCGCTTGATGGACAAATAATCCTTTTTGTCAGATTATTGCACACAGCGCTCACAGACAGCAATTTAAACAGATATTGGCACCACCTTCGAGTTGAAAGGTCAGCCTGAAGGCGGTAATATATGAACGTATACAATGTGGTTACCTATTGCATAGTTCAATAAATACATGACCAATAAGTACAAACAATAAAAGTTATTTTATAAAAATGATAGATATGCCACACATTGTTACCTGTAGTAGAACAAGACTCTTACTACTCTTACTTCATTCACTTACAATTAGTGTTGATAAAAGACACAAACAAAGGACTATATTCTAAAAAAATTGTACATAAAATAGCAGAAAACAAAGATTATTTCATGGGAAATACAAGTAATTACTTACATAGACAAGTCAGGGGAGCTATAAGATACTCTCATTGTTATGGTAATGCATTTAATCAGTACTGTATTCTCTTCTATTGTCTGCAGTGAGATAATACTCTGCAGACCACATGTAGAACTGGTATATGACCACTATATGATCACTGTTTGTCAGTGTTTGTCCAGTTGTAGCTTATGACTGTATAATTAGGTATTTCTAGATTACCTTTTTATTGTTGGTTCGGTTTAGATACAGTTATTTAATGGGGGTAGTGATAAGTGTGACCAAGTAAATCAAAATTCTCCAATAATGTTCCGGGCAGTGTGGGGAGTAGGGGATATGGGCAGGTGGAGTTTGTGTTCCAGGCCTGTTTTTATACCCAGCCGGGCCCTGGAACACACATAGATACTTGTCAAACAGTAAGTAGAACCACCCAAAGGATTCAAAAGTTGTAAAGGACCAGTATTAAATCAATGGATAACAACTTATAGAACTTGGTGCCCAAAAACTATCTGCTCAGCTCCTTCTGCTCTACAACATGCTTTATTACTGTTACTGGTTACATATTCCTTTCTGTGGTTAGCACATAACACCACAGTTCCCCTGTATGTAAAAAGCGAGGGCGGGAGACCCATACTCTCCTCTCTGACTGAAAGGGGGTTTGAAATGAGTGATGGTCCAACTACAGTGTCCTTAGATCCTAAAAGGGAAATGGAAACATTGAAATATCCCTTTAAATATTTTCTTTTGCTGTAATTCTCAGTACTGCGCATAATTACTGAGACTTAAAATGTAACTAATTATCTCAAATAACCCTTAAAATGTGCCACCATTGTATCACAAAATCCTGAATCTTAAGTAAAGAATTTTTCTTGTAGTCAGAAATCCAAAGATTACAATGCAACATAAACAATAGCAGCTAATTAGCATGTTATTTCGATTATTGCATCTTTATGCAAAGTTTGACACCTAAATGTCTAATATTGAGAGGAGAACATCATGCATATAAATTTACATCTGAGTAAAATCTGAGATTTTTATAAATGAACATTTATGCCGATTGCTGAATCCAGCCTTGTTATGGACTACTTTACGTAAAAATAAAATGACTGCAGCTGAAAACCCATACTGTTCTGTTATTAGACAAAGTTACTGTATGTAATCTGGCTGTGTTATGTCCAGTCAATAAAAGGATGCCGCCACACATTGCTGTAAAGATACATAATGGAAAAACATCTCGTATGCCGCTTTTCCTTTCATTTTTTTATGTATAAACCAATATTTCAGTAATTCTTTTTTTCTTTTTTTTTTTTAGAACCAAAAATACTTTTATAGCACACATCAAACACCTTGCTTGAAAAGACTAAATGGAAAAAAGATGGGAAAAGAACCCTTTATGTATTATCAAAGAACATAACAAAGGACAAGACGAGAGGAAGACTTCAAAGTAAAAATACTTATATACCG
The DNA here is from genome assembly GCA_900303285.1 of Rhinella marina. NCBI lineage: Eukaryota > Metazoa > Chordata > Amphibia > Anura > Bufonidae > Rhinella > Rhinella marina. The sequence continues at coordinate 176,895 of ONZH01004590.1, read as the reverse complement.
GTAATCCTATAGATATCCTATGTGCACAGGGATATTATTTTATTATATGTGCAGTAGGCGGAAAATGGTAAAACGTATTAGGCCACCCGTCTAGTTAGCGTCTACTTTGTTTTAAATAGTTTATAATGTATAATTTCATGACAATTCAATTCACCATCAGTGCGGTGTCATCAAGACAATGCATGTTTTTGTTTTTTTGTTTTTTACTGCCAAAGGGATCCCCATAGCATCCAGCGGGTTATTTCACATCATAGGAACACCTGCAATAAACATTTCACAATAAGTGCTCTGTTCCCCTTCTCTCCCGCAGCACTTTCATCTCTCTCAAGCTTTTAATGACTCCGCTGTGGCCGCATGTCACTTAACGCTGTCAAACACAGGCCTAAGCTACTCTTTGCACTCCAGCCTTGGGCACATGCACAGCAAGGGGTAGAGTGGGGATCTCAGAGTGCCAACATCTTTCATATTGTATAGGGACAGAGTGGCAGGTGGCAGGACACTCACTGCAGTAGACTAATTGACTGCAATTGTTGGGCTGGGAGATTAGTGACCTAATATCTATTTTACTCCTTCTTAAAGAAGCCCTTCTATGTTTGAATGTCACCATGTGACTGCATTTGTAAACCTTATTTTTTTGTCTTCAGGAGGAATCTGCACTGCTGAGCCTTTTTTTTTTTCACCGCGCAAGGTGTAAGGATACAGAAATATTACCGACATCTGTCTGCGCATTGTATGGCATGCATTGTCAAAATATAGACTGGAAAGGAAATTGGATCAATCTGGTTTAGATTCCTTATTTTCAAGCTTGCCTGTTACTGTTAAAACAAAATGTAAATCGACAGAGAATCCCACATGGAAACAGCAAAAATAGACCCATATAAATATATGAAAAAAATGCTCAAAAACAACAATGCAGACAAGCGTCTATCAGACAGAAGGAGTTTACATAGGCATGTCAAAATATAGCAGAGTAATGAGCTGATCTGTATGTAAACAGGATTCAGCCCCGAGGTCTGAGATGTACATTTTCTATTCACCTCCTGCTCTTAGATGATACGGGAATTTGGGGACCCCACTTACATCTTACTTTTAACTCTTTCAACACTGTGCGTCTGTAAACATTATATGCCATTTGGAGCAGGAGGTGGACCTAGAAAAAAAATTATGAGTGGCCCGTCCAAATTCACAGAAGTTGGGAGCAACACAGGTAGGAGGGCTCAGCCATACCATCTGCAATGCAGGCCTCTTCCAGCCTAGGGCCTGAGATGCCTGCATCTCTGTGCCGTTTGTATACTGCCTTATAGGCTTCAAGTCTAGGGGCCTGTTTCCTATGAGGGTGAACAGCAAGGCAGGAAGCCATGCGTAATGGTGATACAGTTGAAATAAGGAGGGCACTTGTGGTACCAAGCTGGGTACATAAGAACCTGATTCTCCCATCATTAATTAATGTTGAGAGCGTTCGATTGTTACATACAGTTCGTGGTGGCCTGAGGGGGGCTCGAGTGGGCTTTGATCATTGGTCCACCAGGAAATTATCCTGAAGGGTCCTCCCCCTTGTGTTAGTTCCTTTATATCAGGTTTCTATTTCTAATTGATGACCAGAATAGCATAGCATGCTGCACTATGCATTACAGTAAAAAAAAAGGAACCTGATGGACAGGTTACAAATCATCAAGTGTACAGATATATAGTATATCCAGCAGTGTAGTGATGTGAGGTATGAGGTATAATAGATGCAGTGTGCACAGTGTGTATTAATGCAGTGTACTTTGTTCTGGTGTTATATTTGACTTATATGCTTGGTTCTGGTGCTGTATTCATGCAGTGAACCTGGTTTGGGTGTTATATTTGACTTATAGGCTTGGTTCTGGTGCTGAATGTATGTAGTGATTTTGGTTCTGATACTGTATTTGTGTGTTAAACGTGCATCTGATGCTATACTTTGATCTAATAATATCCATTGACATCTGAGTTCGGGCCACTGTCACAGATTCTGTCAAAAAGCCTGGACAAAAAAGTCCTGCATGCAATACTTTGTCTGGTAAAGAAGCAACGTCTCCCTCTTATGGTCAAGCTATTGCTATGAACTTAATCATGTAGTGTATCTGGGATTGCACATATGTGTTCGATCCCAGCATGAAAACACAACCAGCTGCCGCCTTTTAATGATTTAAAGCCTATTTACCTATACTGCCTTTATATATAGTACGTGGAGTTAAGCAGGTTATGAATGGGCCACTACACATGGGCCAGTGCTGTTTGTTTGGCCCCTCAGGCTAAAATTTACCAGCCAGTCGCCCCTTAAAGGGGTTAACCCATGAAAAGTATTTGTATGGTGATAAATTTTGGATCATGGACCACTGGACCACTGGGACCCCCCCCCCTTCAGTGATCCCAAGAATGAGGGTCCTCATATCCTATAAGGAAAAGGTTCATACATTCAAAATAAAAGCATTAATCTTCAGTGACCTCCATTAAAAGGGGTTTTCTGACTTTTTTATACTGATGACCTATCCACTGAATAGGTCATCAGTATCTGACACCCACGCCAATCAGCTGTTTCAGAAGGCTATGAGAGCTGCAGCCTTCTGACAGCTTGACCTAGGCCAGTGACATCACGTTCATCTGTAATATGACCTAGACGAAGCTCAGTCCCATTCAAGTGAATGGGGCTGAGCTGCAATATCAAGCTATGCAATGTATGGCACTGTGCTTGGTATGCTGTGAAGAGGAAGCGGCACTCACCAGAGCTACGCGGTCTCCTCAAACAGCTGATCAGTGAGGGTCCCGGGTGTCAGACCCCCGCCAATCAGATACTGATTACCTCTCCTGAGGATACATCATCAATATAAAAAAGTCAGAAAGCCACTTTAAAATCCATGCCATAAAACCAGTAGATCATATTTCAGCCACTTACACATTGCTGATAAATACTGCATCTTTAGTCACAGCTCTATGACTAAAGACGTGGTATGCATCAGAATCATGTAAACGGCTGAGATTTGATCTGGTGATATACCATGAATTTTAATAGATGTCAGTAAAGATGATTGTTTTTATTCCAAAAGTTGGATGAAGTTTTTCGTTACTGCATTGCTATATATGTCTGAGCAGGATGAAATCTGAGGGCTTTGGCCTCCAAGATTATATGATGCATTGGTGAGTTGGCTTCACATTATATGCTCCCCTACATTTCAACTACTGCTCCATTCAGAATGGAAACTCAGGGTTCCAGTGGTTGGACCCCCCACAATCTGACATGTATTACTTATCCTGGGGTAAGTGATAAATATTTTTCATGGATAATCCCTTTAATCCAACAAGTCAATAGCTGGATCTCTGTTTATTAGTAGTTAATGACCATGTGGTTTGGCACATTCAAACTCCAGATGTGGAAGTAAAGTCATGCAGAACAAAAAATGAAAGCCTCACAAATATGTTTGGAGATTTGATTGCAATGGCTTATGAGCTATGACAAGTTCTTATGATGTGCGATAATTTGGAACTAAGTAGAAACTGTCCTATGGCTGATCCTGAGCATGTCAGGTTACCTGAGTTCACTGGAATTATCCACTCTGCTCATGGTACTTTAAAGGGGTTGTTCACTAATGGAGACCTTCTCTGCAGACCTCCCAGTGTGGTCTGACCTGCGTTGTTAATCATAACCTTCATTCCAGCTCCACCGCTCCCCACCTGGCTCTGTAGAGCCCTGGTCTCCCCACGTCAACATCCAGTGATGTCACTGGATCACATAATGCATGGGTGACACATCACATCAAACCAGATGTTGATGCTGGAAAACCTGGAACCTGCAGAGCCAGTGGATGAGCCATGGAGGTATGAAGTATGATTCCCATTGTGGTGTCCCATTGGGTGTCTGTAGGAAAGGTCCCCAAGGGTGAACAATCCTCTTTATAGGGAGTCTGCCATCATGTAACTACTTACACTGCTTTGTAGGGCTTGAATTGCTGCATTCTCCTGAAATCAATGTTTAATTTGTTATGCAATAAGTTTTTAAGTGCAACAGGGGCTGGCCTTAGCCCCGCAATGCATCCACGCTCCGCCACTATCCAGTTGTAGCCCCTCGTCCCTGTGTTTCATTGACAGGGCAAGGTGCATGAATTCTGCTCTTGCCTGGACATGTAATCTCACACCTGCACCATTCATTCTGCCATGAGTGCTTTACAGTACTGGGCCTGGCTCCTGGCCTGGAGAGAATGTCTGTACTGCTCCTGGACCGATGAAGACTGGACAGTTTATATGAAAAAATTTCAGGGCCACATGAGAGAAGAATTCAGATGCCTGACCTTTTCAGTCAAACAAGGGGCGGAGGGTCTACAGCTGGATACTGGTTAACCTGGGTATACCAAGAGGCTAACGCAATTAATACACTTAAAAGTTCATATGCATATCAAGAAGTGTTGATTTTGGGCGATTTACATAACAAAGGTACCGTTTTAGCAGGCTCTTCAATCCGTACATGGCAATATGAGTAGTTACATAGTCAAAAACTTGATGAAAGACTTTCTTTAACAAGTCATGATAATATCATCATTTGGTACTAAAGATTTAATCTGTGACATGAATAGTCAGGCCCATGCACTATATATTCATATTTTTGAAATGTTGATACTAAGAAAATGTAACCCTACAGAAGATGGAGAGTGGAAGATATCCTGTTAGCTTACTGTAGCACTATACTGTGTATGGACTCCAGGGGTCTCTCTACTTGTATGTGAGTTCAACTGTACAGTTTTGATGGAACTTGTTGTTAGCAATTCACCAGGCAGCCACATGAAATGGCAGCTAATATCTCCATGCAATAAAATGTCTGGTGCCAACCTCTGAGTGTGGAAGCATCTTAAAGAAGAACCAACTAGGGCGGTATTACACCAACAGATTATTGACAGATTTTCTGACCAATCATAGATCAGATTGCGGTTTACACACACAGATCTTTCATTATACACACCAACTATTGGTCTGATTAGACAGAAATTGGTCCGATAATCTGTTGGTGTAATACAGCCCTAAGACACACTGCACCTCTTACAGATTACCAAGATGTCTGAGAAATAGATATAAATGAGTACTTCATATAGGAGGACGACTGATAACATTGTAAGACCACAGTCACATCACTGCTAGTTATTTCTATTGTTTTGTTAGAGGAGCAGAGCAAGAAAAGTAATCTAAGAGCCCAATTTGGCACATAACTGAAACCAGGAAACAATTCAACAGAAGATCAACTCACCTCTACTTGAGGGTATGGAGAAAACCCCAAACTGGCCAAGGGTTATAAAGTCCAACAAATAGAAACGAGGTTCCAGCACTTCCTTAAAAAAGTTGCATCCTAAAAAACATCACCACAGGCCTAAAAGATGCCTATAGCTACACATGTGTTCATTATCATAGCCAGGGGCATAGCCATAGGGGAAGCAGAGGACTGCTTTGGAGCCTGAACTCACAAGGGGTACACCCAGGAGGAAGACTAAAAGATTTTATTGCCAGGGTCTACTCAACTGTATCATACAATGACATTATATACAGAGACACTTTAGGAACTGGATGGAGTGGCTGCCGGACCTTGTCTGAGAGCTCAATCTTGACTAGCCTCAGCTGTGGGTCCCAGTCGGTTCTTGTTGTGCCACTGATCATAGCTATGATTAAGAACATGTATGTAGCTGTTCGAAACATCTTTTCTGTCTGTGTTGATGTTTTTTAGGATGCAACGATAAAGATTTGCATCTTTTTTAAAAGAACAGCTGGAACCTCGTTTTTATATGTTGGACTGAGCCGACAGACCCCATTGAATATAATGGGTTCTGTTCAGGTGTCTGTTTTTTGGCAGAATCTGCAATGGAGGCCCAGAATGGATATGAACATTTCCTAATTTCTGCATGTAGCTTTGTGTGTCGCCAGTAATCTTCCGAACTCTCCCTCATATTGAAGCAATCTCTTTACTACAGCGGCAGGTTTGTAGCTATAGGAGACTGATTTATCCAGATATATTTAGTGGTTTAGCTTTCTTCACACATAATTATTTGAAATAAAGCTATGGCATGCCAGTTAATTCTTTCACTGGAGTTAATTATACATTCCATCAGTTCAATTACATTATTTCCTTCAGATATTATCTATTTGCACAGGAGGGATTTCATTAAAGGCAGGAACCTAGTCCTCTATCACTCGCTCTCATTTTACCAGTTTATTTTGACTTTCAGAGACTTATTTAGATGCTCATTTTGATAGAAATACTTCTGGAGAATGAGCCTCTGTTTTCTCCCATGAGATTCCAAAGCAATATTTCTCTTTCCTAATATCTAGGTGGTTACTAGTTTACGGATGTTGAAAATGAGCCATACTTGATACAACAAAGCGGGTAGTGAGATCTGATTATAGATTCATTTAGACCTGTAAATATACACGCTCATGAGCCTCCGTTTTTTTTTTAAACTTATACAGATACTACACACTTTCAAGATTTATCACAGCAATTAAAAAAAAAAAGTTGCTGTCACTCCAGTAGGGTGTTGCATAGAAAAACTGGAGTGACAATTGTAGCAAAAGTCATATGCTTATAGATGCATCCAATTTAGAAAGCATTGGCTGACGTTTGATACATTTTACACAAGTAAATTGCCCCCAATGTGTCATTGCACACAACAGCATGTGACTGTTAGATGATGGGCCCTGGTACAGATTTAGCATGGGGCCCAGAACCTTCAAGTTACACCTCATCTGTAGCATTTTGTGCTGTAAAAATTTTCAAAAACTTGCCCTCTCCACCGTTTTCCTGTTCCGATAACCTCTTGCAATTATTCACTTTTCAGTCTATTTTAACTCTATTAAAGGAGTTTTCCGAGTTATATATATTGATGACCTATCCTCAGGATAGGTCATCAATATCAGATCGGCGGGAGTCCGACATCCGGCACCCCCGATGATCAGCTGTTTGAAGAGGAGGCGCGCGCCGTATCAGAGCTGCCTCCTCTTCATTGTTTACATACTGGCCGTAACAGGGTAGTGGTGAGTAGGTGTACGCCTCACCACCCCATTCATTTCTATTGGAAGAATCGCTTCCATAGACTTTTTTATCCGCTTTTTTATCATTTTTATTCTTATTGTTCGACAAAATAGTAAAAAGATGCTTTTCTACATTTCAGCTAGTTTTTTTTCTGTGAGGCCTCTTTCACAGTCCGGATCTGGCAGGTGAAGGGTGCCTTCGGATCCGGACTGCCGCAGGGACATGTGTGGTGCCGGAACCGCGTTCCGGCCCCACACATGTCACACAGTACCATATACATACACACACATACACACAAACACATACATACTTACATACTCCAGACAGGCAGGCCGCACGTCTTCACGCCCAGGAGGCGCGCAGCTATGACGATACCCCACAGCGCCTTCTGCTGGGCGCTGTAGGGAATCGTCATAGCGGCGCGCCTCCTGGGCATGAAGACGTGCAGCCTGCCTGCCTGGAGTATGTAAGTATGTGTTTGTGTGTGTGTGTATGTGTATTTGTGTGTATGTATGTATGTCTGTCTGTCTGTATGTATGTGGTGACGGATCCGTCCTGAACTCCATTGAAAGTCAATGGAGGGCGGATCAGTTTACCATGTTGGTCACACCAAACGGATGCGTCCCCATTGACTTGCATTAGGGGTCATTCCGGATCCATCTTGGTGCGGATGCCTGGACCGGAGAGAAAACCGCAGCACGCTGCGGTTTGTTCTCCGGTCTGAAGACGGAACAGAATGCTTTCAGGAGCATTCCGTTGTCTTCAGTTCAGTTTTGTCCCCATTGACCATGAATGGGGACAAAACTGAAGCGTTTTTTCCGGTATTGAGCCCCTATGACGGAACTCAATACCGGAATTTAAAAACGCTAGTGTGAAAGTAGCCTGAATAATATAATGTCACCCTAAAATAGTGATTGTTACATCTAATACATACAGTATTAGGATTTGTATACTACCAGCTAGCCTGGTGAAGCTAACCAGTGCTCCTAATATTGGAGAGCATTATATATATATCATATATGGTCTTAGCACTTGTACACTAATGGGTAGTCTGGTGAAGCTAACCACTGTTCCTAATATTGGAGATTGCTACATCTACTATATACAGTATTAGAATTTGTGTACTAACCACTATCCTGGTGAAGTTAACCAGCGCTCCTAACATTGGGGATTGTTATACATATTATATAGATCATCAAGAATTGTATATTAACAATTAGGCTGAGGAAGCTAACACCAGTCTATCACCAGTAATTCCAATATTGGTGATTGATATATTTCTTACATATAGTATCAAGTTTCTATACTAACAACTAGACTGGTTTGGGTAACCAGTGCTCCTATGTTGATTGGCTGTTGTCACAAGCCTCATATTTAGCATCAGGATTAGAGTTGAGTGAACATGCTCGTAACGAGCACTGTAGTGCTCGGATCCCCTGCACTCGCATGGCCGCAAGCATCCGGATCCGTCCTCACCTGACTGTAAGTCAATGGGGGCGGATCCGTTTGGTATGACACACGAGTGTGTCATACCAAACGGATCCGTCCCCACTGACTTGCAGTCGGGTGAGGAGGACGGATCTGGATGGCTGCGCAGCGGAGCACAGGGGATCCGAGCAGTACAGTGCTCGTTACAAGCACGTTCGCTCAACTCTAATCAGGATCTGTATATTATATATTAGTCTGAGGCAGCTAACCACCTCCTAGCATTGGAGATTGATACATCTATTACATATAGTATCAAGGTTTCTATACTAACTACTAGACTGGTGTGGGTAACCAGTGCTCCTATATTTTACATAAGTCCCATTTATATAGAGATTCCCTGGATACTACTTAGGGATTTGTTGCCTGAGGGCAGTCACATTATTCCCCGCTATTTCTTACTTCTGACCCGGCACAAACTCTGTCCTCAGAATTTCATGTTTATGTAGACATATTTAACCCTTACACTCCCAGCGAAGTACATGTATGCGATGTGGGAGCATGATACCCGCTCGCACGTGCGGCGGGCATCATGGCCGGCAAGTCTCTGCTGTTTTAAACTGTTGTGCAGACGCCCCGTGTGGTCAATAGGGGTGTCTGCACTGGATCTGAAAGCTGTAAACCTCGCTGATGAGGTTTACAACTTTCAATCTGCAATTCTTATTTTGGCCACCAGATGGCAGGCCTGGATAAGAAATGAGCAAAAGGGACTTAAAATTGAGTTTTAAAAATCCCTGATTGCTCAAAATTAAAAATTAAAAAACATTATATATATATATATATATATATATATATATATATATATATATATATATATAGTCATATATGACCCTTAAAATAATCACAATAAATAAGAAAAAGTTAAAAAAATATATATAAAAAATAAAAAAAATAAAAGTTTAAATCACCCCCCTTTCCGTATAATTAAAAAATAAATACCTAAATAACAATAAATATAAACATCATGGGTATCACCGCGACCGAAAACGCCCATACTTTTAAAATATCAAAAGAATTTCCAATACGGCGAATTGCGTGACGGAAAAAAGGGTCAAAATGGCCGATTTGCCATTTTTTTCACTAATTCTCTTACCCAAAAAAAATTAATAAAATGTGATCAAAAAGTCACGCACATTCCAAAATGGTATCAATAAAAACTATGGATTGTCCCGCAAAAAATGAGCCCCTAAACAGCTCAGTGGATGTAACTAAAAAAAAGTTATGGGGGTCGGAATATGACGAAGTAAAAAAAAAAATTTTTTTTTCAAAGTTTAAATTTATTTTTACACTATTTAAACATAACAAACCTACACATATGGGGTAGCGTTGTAATCATACTGACCCAGAGAACGAAAGGGCATGGGTCAGTTTTTCCGCAAACGGAACGCCATTGGAACAGAACCCATAAATCAGTGGAGGAATTGTGTTTTTTTTTTTCCCAATTCCCCCCTATTTGGAATTTTTTTTACTGCTTCCCACAACATTTTATGCCATAATTAATGGTGCATTAGAAAGTACAACTTGTCCCGCAAAAAATAAGCCCTCATACAGCTAAGTGAACAAAAATATAAAAAGTTAGGGCTCACAGAAAATAGGGAAGAAAAATGAAAACGCAAAACCGAAAAAACCTCCGGTACTGAAAGGGTAAAAAAAGGATAAGTAAATGTCCATGTTCAGAGCCTTCCAGACTTACACACACGTGAAAACCTGGAAACAAGAGCACATAATCTCTAAACAGCACAGCACAATTGAATTTTATTATCTCTGTCAATATGTATATGAAGAAATTGAAATTTATAATTTGCCAACTTGAGCCATTTTTGTATTGAGGTTCATGAATGTTAACTTCATTTTAAATCAGCCAAATGAGCAACTTGGTAGCTGAAACTCATAACCAATGCAAATAGGGAAATAATTCAATTCCTCCATGTAAAGCGTCTTATACCCATTTGTTTTAGAGAACATTTAACAGTGAGAAAGACCTCAGGTACTGCCAAACGATGCCCAGACCGTTGCGCTTGCTTGTAATTAATTGCCGTCTGTATGTGGCCATGTATGCAGTCAGGTATTCAGAGCAAGCAGCTCCCTGTAGGTTCTGGATTGTGTGTGGGACATCTGTGGATTTATGGCAGAAGGTGAACATACATCATAAGAGAGACACAAGCACTTACACCCAGCATGAATCTTCATTACTGGTTACTGTGTAGAGAAAAGCTCCAGAGTCGGAGCACTTTGGGATCTCCATGGTAACGGTTCATCTTCTGCAATATTGGAGGATGATAATGAGTCTGTCAAAAAGTTGTGTTCTCGGATCCCCCATAAAACTGAAAGCTGTACCTCCTTTTAAGATGCTACTTAACAAGAGAACAATCATGGAGATGGAGTCAGCAGTACATAGGACTCTAGGCAGACGGTGCTTGAAATCACAACTTATTATTATTAGTCAAAACTTATTTCATGTTAAGACTAAGAGAGGTTTTATATATTTTTTTTTTAAACTTGAAAAAAGCTTCTATACACAAAATGTACATCGTACTTACAAGCCAGCAGAACTGAAAATATTTAAAAGGGTCTAAAGTGTGTGCTTTTCCCCCCAAAACAGTGCCACCTTTGTCCATAGGACATGTCTGGTACTGCAGCTGAGCTCCATTTGCTACAATGGTTGTATTTTTTGTTTTTAAAGACGGCCCTTTTTTTCTAAACCCATATAACCCCATTTAACTCTTTCAGAAACAGAAATCCAGTGCAATTTTTCAACTAAGAACTTCTTAGGTTTCACCATGACTTGGCCTATTCTGATTCCATAGCTTGTTAAAGAAATGCTCCGGCACACCTAAAGCTCGCTATTAAAAATAAAAACAATAATAGCTGATTTTTCTGTGTTTAAAGCCAAGGATCGGCGGCCATCTCACCTGGAGAATCTTGGAAGCAGAAGGGCTGGTTCTACATCTTTAATGTGTAACTGCAGCATTTCTGCAGGTGCTAGGAAAATGCTCAGCAAACATAATCCATAGTCAGACGGCTGTAGCCTAAAATATCATGATTTTTACCAAAGAAGGTTAAAAATGTTTTATAAACTATATGAAGGGGTTGTCTACATGCTATTTACTGAAGTGAGACAACCCTTTTAATATAAAAAAATGGAAGTGACATGTTCACTTTTCTTTTGTATATATAATAGTTATGGGATTTATGATTGCTAGATGACAGATAGATATTAGATAGAGGGATAGATAGATAGATAGATAGATAGATAGATAGATAGATAGATAGATAGATAGATAGACAGTAAAAGATTATGTGGAAACATTCGATTTATAATTTTCTAAAAGACACCTGTTTGTTTGTGAGAAGATGGAGACTGCAGATGTGCACAGTATTCACTGGTAATGGCAAGAATAATAGGAGGATCTATACATATTATACTTTATTTGCACCTGGTGGTGTAGAGCAAGAACATCGTATTTGCATTTTTAAATGCACAATATACAAGCTGAATAATAAACGTAGCTCGGCGATAGAGGCTTATAAACATATGGATTTTTTGAGTGTTTTACATAATAAATATTTTTTATGTTTTTAAATGGCATTTGTTGCTTATAGCTTGAAGTACAGTGGTCCAATCAATCACGTAGATGGGAAAATAGGATAAGCAACGCATTTCAAAGCTTGAAGCTGACAGATCAAACACATGGAATAATGCACACCTGTGTTCTTTACTTTGCTGACAATATGGGAGACAACCTACAGAACAATGCTTTGTGAAAGCAAGGACTGTGCAGCTGACTGTTTTGCAGGGACACGGAAACACATTGTTGAATTAGGATTTTGCATGAGTTTATTTTTCATTGATCTGTGTGGAGTCAGCTACATACACAATGTGTGTGAATTTTTAGAAGAGGAAGTGAGCTATTCCACCATTGGGGGACATTTTGTTTTCATCTTGACCACAAATTCATGCAAGAAATGGTGACATTGTACACCATTGTGTATTGTTGATTACTATACATATAAGCATAGTATATCTATAGCATCATGAAAGTGGAAGGCTTCCTTCACACACATATTTGCCCTGGCTCTAAAAAATGTCATAGAAGCTACTTCTGTTTTTACCATACACCATCCGTTTTTATGGCTTTGTAGTGGCGTTTACAAAAGAAATCCATAGATAGTGGGGTTTTTTTTTCAGATATTTTTCCCTATATAGAAGGAGATAGAAAAACAACATGCTACAGTGTCGGGGTCGTAACGACAATACCCTTCGTCCACCAGTCACTCCAAATCAGATTATGTGCATGTGGTACCGGAATAAGAAAGAGTCAGACACAATGCTGGTTCAATCTCAGTGCATGCGTGTGCTTCTACAAGCAACAGTCGCAGCAACTAACTTTATTACCTGGTTTTCAGTATTCTATACTTTACAAGGGAGGGCGTGCTAAAGGGGGGTTAAGCAAATATATGTCTAGTGTCTGGTCTTATCTTGAAGTCATCTTGTTTGTTCTTTCTCTCCTCGTCTTCTCATCTTTCAAGCTTTGCCTTTTAAGGAGAAGTCCAGCTTAATTTCTCAGCAACCAGGGCATAGGTCGATACTGGCAGCCATCTTAGTTACAATTTCCTTTGTGTCAGCAAGCTACAGGGGAAAGCTTATTGTTTCACAGCATAAAGTACAAAGAATAGAAATATATATATATTTTTACCTTGACAATCCCCCCTAAACAATAAGTTTTTCCCTGAGAAAATCCTTCGAGACTATCCATGTGATGGGAGAGGGGAGGTGGATTTCTTCATCCAGACACCTTAGAGGCTCTCTCCTTGTGAAAGGCCTCCAGGCAACTGAACCCTACACTAGCCTCACATGGAGTTCTCCTGCTGTCCCTAAACTAGGTCTCTCAGCTTCATCTGAGAGTAGGGGGCATCATTTAGTTTCTTGAGAGGAACATACTTAGGAATCTCCCTTAGGTCAGTGTAAATACCCTCAAGTAGATCCGCTTCCTGATTGAGGAAGGTCCCAGTCGGAGTTGCCTTGGCTATGGCCTTCTTATACAAGGGAATAACACAACAGAGGATCATCAATCCAACTACAATGAGGCCAATTAATACCAGACAAGCTTGTTGAAGGAATCCCTTAAAACCACCCAACCAACTGGAAAAGAAAGATGTGTCTACCCCAGCATTAGTTTTCAATTCTGCTGCCAAGCCAATAATCTTTCTAAGGGCCATCATAGTTTTTCCCTTTACTCCAGAGTTCTGGGGGATGTAGGTGCAGCACTCTTCTCCCACCATCCCACAGACTCCACCTTTCTCTGCTAGGATCATGTCTAGGGCCAATCTGTTCTGGAGGGTCATCCTGGTATTAGGACCTAGCTCTTCAACTATTCCCTGAAAGGCATCACGGCTGTAGTTGATAAATCTTTGTTCGCTGTAATACACGTAATTGATCCAGTCAACATTTTTATTAATCTGCACCTGTGGAATTAAAGAAGCTAGACCAGCATAGACCTGGTTCTGGGCTTTAAACTGGTCAGGCACCCCCCTTGGCACCCCGATAGCATCAATGTATACTTGTGGATCTTCTTCATAGCCCATGTGAAGCTGATCGAAGCTTCTCTTCTTTCGGGTAGGTTCATCGGGTGTCTCTAGATACCATGGTAGGATTCTGAACTGCATAGCCAGCTTAATGAGAGTGCATTGGCCCATCCAAGCGGTGGGCAACCTAGAGCGGAGCTTACCGTCTCCACATAACCAATAAATGTCATACATGTATCGTATGTGGTCGACTAACAGGTCAGCATTCACAGTGCTGTTTCCTTTGCAGAAGCCTGGCTCAAAGACCCCTACAGGTGTACCTGACCTATCGTCCGAGCTGTAGCAAGTATAATTATCAGCTAGAACGGTTACTTCCCCTGGTACTCTTACCCTGGGTCTCTCATGTACAAGTGGTACATAATCTAGGCAATCAGAGGAGTTGAAACCTTTCAGCAAACTCATCATGCAAGTGGTTATGTTGTCATCTGGAAGGGTCAGGGCATGTGTGTACAGGTGTGTGTTAGCAGCAGCACAGGCAATACATCCTACAGAAATGTTGTGGACTCTCACATTGTACCTTACCCATTCTAACCACAAGTTTTTCCTTGGGGCAGTTTGTGTCTCTATAGAGAAAACTTCTTCCCATCTAAGCCCTGGTATGGGGATGACCTCATCGACCACAGCCTGTAGCTTCCCACCTGGTGTCACTGTTTTAATAGGGGGGGGGAAGCTTTGTGGGTCTAGTGTTGATGTCTTTTAGTACGAATTGACCTAGGAAAGGAGTTATACTACGGTCCCAGCTCCCTAGAACATATTTTCCCAAATCACCTGGTGAAGGGTTTACTATGTTTAGGCACAAGGGGAAGCAGTCCCGCCTGGGCTGGCAACGGCCTGTTATTGCCTTTCCCCTAGTCAGGGTCATTCTGGTAAGCAGAGATACCCCATTCTTATCTTTCCGATCCCTCCCCTCCTGAGGTTTGTACCCCCAATCCTTCCCTGTATTCCAACCCGCATCTGACCAGTAGGAACACCACTCATCACCCGGGTGAGTCACACATATATAAAATTCTCCTTGAATTATCGATTCATAGTCGAATTGAGTCTCTATGGCCCCTGTACATCTCGCTACGTCACAAAAATCAAATTTATACGTAACAACGGGGGCTGACATGTTAACCCAGAATATAGCAGAATTTCGAGAGGCCACTTCCGTGGTATACACCCCCAATACCAGGAATATCAGGAAGGACATGATTCCACGTAGGGGCTGGTGTGGTCCCTTTTACAATGGGAGGCGTGGATCCAGGTGTTTTTCCCTTCGAGCTTCACAGCAGTGGGTGTGACCAGAATCACAGTGTAAGGCCCTTCAAATCTTGGCTGGAGACAATCTCTACGGACAAACTTCTTCATGTACACCAGGTCACCTGGCACGAAGTCATGGACCACGTCACCTGTAGATTCTGGGAGAGAAGCAGAAACTGTAGAATGGGTGTTAGACAGTTCCTTACACAATGCAATCACAAATTGTACAACTCTATCATTGGTCTCTGATAATTCTTGGGGCCTGATGTCTCCTATCTTAGGTGGCGCACCAAAGAGAATCTCAAACGGGGTCAAACCATGTTTAGCTTGTGGGGTATGTCTGATGTGGTACAGAACCACAGGAAGCAAGTCAGGCCATGGGAGGGGATGGTCTTGACTCATTTTAAGCAACTGGGTCTTGACCGTGGAGTTCATTCTCTCCACTTTAGCTGAACTGGAGGGATGGTAAGGAGTATGTAGGCCCAAACCTGTCCCTAACATGGACCACAATTCCTCATAGATGCTGGCAGTAAAGGCCGGGCCTTGGTCCGATTCAATCACTTCCGGGATTCCGAACCGGCACGAAATTTCAGTGATAAGCTTCTTCGCAGTGGTCTTGGCAGTCATATTGGTCACTGGGTAGGCTTCTGGCCATCCTGAGAACATGTCCACAGCCACTAGGACATATTCGTACTTTCCTGACTTTGGCATCTGAATATGATCAACTTGGATCCTTTGCCAAGGGTAGTCTGGTTTTGCAAGGTGTTGAAGTGGGACCTTGGCGGTGGCTGTGGGGTTACAGACAGCACAGACTGGACAGGCTCTTGAATATGCCGCAACAGTGGTCGAGATCCCAGGGGCCCAGTAAAGTTTCTTAATGCAGGCCAAGGCCTGATTCTTCCCCCGATGAGTTGGTCCATGTGCCCATGCTGCAACAGCAGGGTACATTCTTCTGGGCAGGCATGGTTTACCATCTACTTTGTACAATCGTGGAAACTGGGTATCGGTCGGGTACTGGGGTCCTTGTAAGTTGCTCCCGCAGCCTTCCATTGTTTCTTTTCAGCCTCAGAGATCATCTTCTGCTCCTCCCACAGTCTCTCCTCAGGAGGCCTGGCCGGTTTGCAGATGGATTCGGGGGCCGGGTATTCCATTTCCATGTCCTCTATGAGTCTCTTCTTTTTACTCCGAGCTTCAGACTTTTCATAGTCTCGTTCCAGTTTTTCCTCTGTGGCTGCTTGTTTCTTTGCTTGCGCTCTGGTGAAGCGCCGGCATCACAGGTCTTGAGGCGTCTTCCCAGTAAGGTTCTTCTGGAGCTATCTCTTCTTCCTCCCACTTTGCTGAGACATTCTTCATGGCAGCAGCTTTGGCAGCTTGGTCTGCTAGGTGATTTCCTCTAGTCTCTTTCGAATTGACCTTCCCATGGGCTTTGACCTTGATCACAGCAATTTGTGTGGGTAGCTCCAGTGCCTTCATCAAGGCCTTGATCCTTAGTGCATGTTTAACCGGGGTTCCTGTAGCTGTAATAAACCCTCGGGATTTCCACAAGAATCCAAAGTCATGGCAAATTCCATAGCCATACCTTGAGTCAGTGTAAACGTTGACTGTTTTCCCTTCTGCTAGGTAGCATGCTTGTTGAAGGGCCACCAGTTCAGCTTCTTGTGCTGACAGGTGAGGTGGTAGGGCTTCAGCTAAAAGAACTTCTGTTTCAGTGGTAACGGCATATCCAGTGTGAAACTTGCCATGAGAGTCTGCAAATCGAGATCCGTCAGTCCATAATTGTAAGTCAGGGTTGGGGATTTCGTGAGTTACCACATTCTGTGGGGCGGAGGTGTCTTGTTCCAATGCTTGGACACAGTCATGTGGATCATCAGGTGATCTGCAGTCTGGTAGGTCTTTAGACATCCACCAGGGGTAATTCCCCCCTAGAATGTGGAAGCAAAGTGGCTGGATTGATGGTAGTACATTTTGGAAGGTGATATTGGAGGGTAGAATTGGCTGGGTTTACTATGGCTCCTACTCGGTGAGTAGTGATATCTCCATAACCTACAGAGAACAAAACCTGGAATCCCTGGGGCATAGTGTAATAACGTGAGTAACAGGGATACCAGATTTCTGGCTCCTGAGGAGTCTGGCCTTGTAAATGTTGAGGCTTTACTGGGAGGGGAGGTTTGGGGACACTAGTAGGCTGGGGGGCCTGGATCGGGGCTGGAGGTGGTGGTGGAGCGTCAAGGATCACCCCAGAGGGCATCGGAGGGGAATCGTCTCCATCATGTGATCCCGCAAGACCCATGTCCTGGCGTCTCATCCGTATAGCATTCTGGAAGGCAGGACTACTAATCAAGACCTGGATGTCAGGCATAGCACCGCCCTGGGCCTGGGCAGGAGTATTTACAAATATCACAGTTGGTTGTACCGGAAGACTAGGCCCGGAGGCCAGAGCGGAAACCGAGGCAGCGGAAGCGGAAACAACATCGGCCGGCGCCGGAGGTTTCTCAGGAAGAGGCTGTCCCTGATAGTACTCGCCGGAAGACGTCACCAGCGGATATAATGGCTGGGGAGGACTTCCGGGTACACCAAGATGGCCGCCGGAGGAAGTAAGGCGTGCCCCACTTCCGTCCTTGACATGGGCGGAGTCCCAAGGATGGGCCGCCCCACACTCACGGCAGGTTTCCACACAGGGCGGATTCTGCACACCACAAACAGGACAAACCCAAACTTCCGGAGGCCTCACGTTACCGCCATTATAGGGTGGCGGCTGGGGCTGAGTGTTCGTCATCAACGGCGCGGCGGCCATTTTACAATCTATGGGGTCACAGTTCGAAGGCATCTTATAACCAAACACAGGCTCTGCATCTTCTGAGCCACCCTCTCCATCAACCTCTTTCCATCCTTCCTTCTTTAAGTCTCGCGCAACTCGCAGATGAGCTTGCGCATGTTCAAACAACCCTTTATCTGTCAGTCTGCCCTTCTCCTTCACTGTGAGATCCTGCCATACTGATGGCTGTAATCTCCCTGAAGAGGGCAATCCTACAAGCTTATACAGCTTCTCAACATTCTTGACTACCTTCTTGCCCTCCCGTGACTCTACTAACACTCTAACTGCCACAGCACCTTCAGGCAACTTGTGGGGGACGGACTTCTTCTGTTTTAAGAAACGTAACATGACTCACAGAATACTACGTCCTGCTGCAGCTCAGTCCGCTGACAACGATAATCAACACTGCGTCCCTCCAGTACGGAACCTCGCGTTCAACGTACTGTTAGTGCTGAACTTCGCATTCAAAACACTGTTGATATAGAGCCTCACGCTCAATATATCCTTTCCCTAACCTGGACAACAGTGATTACAGACTATCCTGTCACGATATTCCAACCCGTCGGGGAGCAATCTCCTAATGAGATCCTCTCCGTGAAAATACAGGCGGTCCCCTCGCGGGACCCCTTTAAATATCACAGAGGTTACGTCTCCTATCCCTCTCTCTAAGCCGTCCTCCCGATCTACGACTCCCTCAATCTTTCATTCTGCTTTATTATCAAATAACAGTCACGGGTAGGGTGGTTGAGCAGAGAACAATGACCGGTGGAGGAAGTGTGGTGTACACGAGGATGTGCGAAACGCGACGTCTCTCAGTTGCTGGTTCGGAGCGTGGCACAGGATCGCGCTCGATCTCACCACTCGACCGATCACCTCCCAGACCCAAAAGACACCACAGACAAACCAATAACGGCTGAGACACTAGTAAGGGTGACACATACAAAGTATATGATCTCCACTTACCGTGTTTGGAGGGTGATCAGTCCTCGAGGTCAGCCACTACGGGTGTCGTCCATGGACGTCCAGGGATGGGTCCAGGGGGTCTCGGATCGCTGGCCAAGCCCCACGTTGCTGGCGCCAAATTGTCGGGGTCGTAACGACAATACCCTTCGTTCACCAGTCACTCCAAATCAGATTATGTGCATGTGGTACCGGAATAAGAAAGAGTCAGACACAATGCTGGTTCAATCTCAGTGCATGCGTGTGCTTCTACAAGCAACAGTCGCAGCAACTAACTTTATTACCTGGTTTTCAGTATTCTATACTTTACAAGGGAGGGCGTGCTAAAGGGGGGTTAAGCAAATATATGTCTAGTGTCTGGTCTTATCTTGAAGTCATCTTGTTTGTTCTTTCTCTCCTCGTCTTCTCATCTTTCAAGCTTTGCCTTTTAAGGAGAAGTCCAGCTTAATTTCTCAGCAACCAGGGCATAGGTCGATACTGGCAGCCATCTTAGTTACAATTTCCTTTGTGTCAGCAAGCTACAGGGGAAAGCTTATTGTTTCACAGCATAAAGTACAAAGAATAGAAATATATATATAGTTTTACCTTGACAACAGCACTAGGGAAAAATGCTTGTGTCCTGCGTCTCATATTTCCAATAGAATTTCAGCTGGCTTTTTTTCAGCAAAATCCACACCAAAATGTGCAACAAAAAAAGGCACAAAAATGCCAAAGGACAGAAAAACGCAACTAAGAACTTCAGGGTGGTTTCACACACAGCATTTTTCAGTACAGTGTACAATGTCAATCAGCTGCTTCTAAGGCTACCAGGATATTTCCATGTATTAAGATGTGGACTCGCGGGACAGGGATGTAATATTATTTGCCACCATACAAAGCGCTGGTGCGGCCTCATCTGGAATATGCAGTTCAGTTCTAGGCACCAGTCCATGTTAAGGATGCCCTGGAGCTGGAAAAAGTACAGAGGAGAGCGACTAAACTGATATGGGGTATGGAGGATCTTAGTTATGAGAAAAAGATTAAAATAATTAAATGTATTTAGTCTTGAGAAGAGATGTCTAAGGGGGGACATGATTAACCTATACAAATATATAAATGCGCCATACAAAAAATACGGTGGAAAACTGTTCTATGTAAAATGCCCTCAAAAGACAAGGGGGCACGGTCTCCGACTGGAGAAGAAAACGTTAAGCTTTGAGATGCCTCAAGGCTTCTTTACTGTGATTTTTTTTGAATAATCTACCTCAGGATGTGGTCACAGCAGGAACAGTGGGTAGTTTTAAAAAAGGCTTCGATGAAGTCTTAACTAGCTTATAAAAATGTATAGAAGTCTGGGTCTCACTTCCCCTTCCCCACCTGTTCCTTGGTTGAACTTGATGGACTTATGTTTTTTTTTCCAACCGTACTATGTAGCTATAAAAAATGCATAGTTGTTGAGGCAGTTTTCATACAGCTGTTTTAGCCATAGTCAGAAGAGGACATAAAAATAATGGGAAATATAAAGGAAAGACATACTTCTTCTTACTTCTAGACCCATGTCTGGCTTCGGCTCACACAACTGCACCCAAAAATGCAGAGGCTTTAAAAAAAGAAGTATGTGAAACCACCTTTATACCTAAGAGATGAAGGATCTCCTAACCTCCACATATCAGTTTCCTGGAGTCCTGCAATGTACAGATCATCTGGTTTCTTCTGCCATATACTGTCCAGTCTTCTGTATAATATAATAAACCTGGTCATCATTACAATTCTTGTGACAGTATATACCTTTGATGGCCTCATGAGTTGGCTATACAATACTGTATGGTAGGTGGTAGGTGCTATAAACACTGGGCCTATAAATTCCTTCTAACACACCAGCATATGTGACAGTTTCTACACAACCATGCAAACAATACCACCACTTACCAAAGAGAGGAACAGGAAACATGCTACTGCTTGTATTATTACCCCCAAAAGTGTGAAATTCTCCACCAGAGTGCCCATCAACTAGAGCATATGTGCTTTATGTTTCCCTGCAAATCTTCTAGCCAGGAAATGTACGTTATTAAATAATGAACGTCATAAGACATTGGAAATGGGAATAATCTTGCTGCCTGCCTGAGGGCATCTGTTGGTATAAATGATTACTGATGTATGATTTCTCACAGAGATATATAATGAGAAAATGTGTTTGAAGTTACATACCAAGCGACATGTCAGTGGAAATAGAAGGACAAGTTTTATCTCTAACATCGATGCCTGATCCAACAAGTGGCATTATAGTAGATATGCATTACTGTGGTAATATTTCCCAGGATCAATTGTTCAGGTTTTCACGGGGTAGAAAGAGTGACATTCAGTATAATGGAAAGATAAAGGTGGACTCCAAATGCACTATGTTCATTTCGTGTAACCTTTTTAATTCATCTCTTACATATCATATATGACAACTCTTCATAGAGAAGTAATGTTAATTCAATATATCATTTTAAAGAACAAACGATAGATAGATAGATATGAGATGATAAATATACAGATATAGATAGATATTGGATGATAGGTACACAGATGATAGATAGATAGATAGATAGATAGATAGATAGATAGATAGATAGATAGATGATGCACACATTCACTTGTATATACTGTATATTTACCATAGGACTGTGCGTAAATGTAATTTATGTTGAAGCTCAGCTAAAAATATAATCGCCACTTAGTGACATCACTGAAAGATTTTTCTAGGTTAGTTACTATTCAAGGCACAAGGTTAGTAATTTAATTAGAAAACTAATACGCCAAGAGGAAAAAACATCACGGTGGCTGATGCCGTACACTGGTCATATTCTTGTCTATTATAAAACGTATAGGAAAGCTAGGAAGGAGAGCAAAGCAGCCATGGATATCAACACACTTTCCTTACATGTGCTTAAAAGGTTTTTAATGGATTAACCACTTAGTTGGCAAAGAAATACTATTCTCTCTGCAAGGGCTATCTTTATGTGCCATTGATGTTTTTGTATTTTAATGGATCTCATGAATTACAGTGTTTTTCATAGGTTTAAAGATTGGCTTAGAACCATTGCAGATGACAGTTTGCAAAGAGTTTTTGCTACAGTACTGAAAATCAGGATATATTATCTAAAGATTTGTCATTATATTCCATAGTCAATGCTTGCGGATACTCTGCTGCTGACGCATCACCTTCCTTATCTGCTGCCTTCCACCATTACAGTGGCCATCTCGACTTCTCTTTAAAGGGGTCTGTCTGGGAATTAATGAAAATACTTAAATATTATCTTAAATATATTCCCAAATACCTTTCATTAGTTATAATGGTAGTTTTGTCTGTGGAGAAATGATCAGAAGAAATAAAATGGCCACCTTCCTATTAGTACACAAAAAACATGTACTAATCACACAGGAGGACAAGTTACTTCACAACACTGAGGAAAAGAGCTGCCTCATCCTCCTCTCCTACTTGTCAGGGATTATGATCCAGAATACAGCTGATAAAATCTTCAGCTGAATCTCTGTAGGAAAGCAGGTCATGAGGAGACATGAAGTACAGAGAGGAGGTTGGGATGTGGCTGATGGGCAGCAGCTCTTGGATGCAGTCTCCATTACCAAGGTCTGTCCTGTCCATCCTCTCTATACTTCATGTCTCCTCATGAACTCCATTCCTACAGAGATTCAGCTAAGATCAACTGTATTCAGGATCATAATCCCTGACAAGTAGGCAATAAACAAAGGCCTCAAAGACTCAGTGAGGATCAGAGCATGGTAGCTATTTGACTGTGTGGCTGTGCAAAGCCTGATCCTCCTGACATGCTGAAAGGATAAGTGAGAGAGAAGTCTTTGTA
The DNA here is from genome assembly GCA_900303285.1 of Rhinella marina. NCBI lineage: Eukaryota > Metazoa > Chordata > Amphibia > Anura > Bufonidae > Rhinella > Rhinella marina. Next base: position 153,935 of record ONZH01004590.1, on the reverse strand, counting down.
CAGTTAAGGCCCAGACGAGCAGGTGTTTATTTGATGTTCCGTTATGTGCAGTGGATTCATCCAAGTGACCGTTTAAGTTGGACTCCCTGTATTGTGCTGGATGCAAAAATATATATATAGGGTCTGTCACTGCAGACTTCACTGCAAGTACATGGACTTGCGACAGTTTATTTAGCATTATTTCTGCATACAGATGTAACCATCATTACTTTGATTGGCTTAATGCATTAATGCGTGTGACAGTGAGATAATGGGCGCTAAAAACAAAACAAAAAATCTATTTTATTCTGAAACATTCTAAAATAACGGGGTAGGTAGAAACGCCTCAATACGTGGTATTGGCGCAAACAATATAAGCCAATCACGTACCCAATATAAGTGAGCACAAACAAGTGTGCTAAAATAAGGGCACAAGATTGAAAAATATGGCTTGGGAACAATACTGTCTAATATGTCATTTGAGGAGATGGAAGCGTTGAAGGCGTTGAGGGCACTTGAGACTGACCATTCGGTGGTGATCAAGCCTTCCGATAAGGGGGGCAATATAGTGATCATGGGTTCTCAGGAATACACTGATATGTGCCTCAACATCCTCTTGGACCCCCAATGTTATGGTATCGTCCCTTCCAATCCTATACCACAAGACCGGCGTTAGTTGAACTCTATTCTATTGAATGCCTTGCAGTTAAAGTTGATTAGTAAGGCTGAGTTCGATTTTCTGTTGCCTCCACATCCACTAGCAGCATGTTTTTACGGTCTACCCAAAATACACAAGGGCCTGCACCCTTTGAAGGGCAGGCCCATTGTGTCTGGTACTGACAGTTTGACGCATCCAATTAGCACGTATGTGGACCAAGTCTTCCGCCCCTTTGTTACAGCGTTACCCTCGTACGTGCGTGACACAATGGATGTCATTAAGCGGATTGAGGGTATTCAGATGGACTCTAATGTCATGCTGGCTAGTTTGGATGTGGAGGCACTATACAGTTCTATCCCCCATCAAAAAGGATGTGAAGTAGTTGAGCTGTATCTACAGGAGAGAGGCACTCATTTGCGCCAACATGGCGAGTTTGTCCTCCAACTGATGAGGTTCATTTTGGAACATAATATGTTCCTGTTCAATAACAAGTATTATCATCAGTTGAAGGGAGTCGCCATGGGCAGCCCTTGTGCCTCGACATTCGCCAACCTCTATTTGGGGAGATGGGAACGCGACATCTTATCTGATGATACCCTCATGGAATGGACATCGTCGATTGTCGTCTGGTTGAGATATATCGACGATGTTCTGATCTTATGGCAAGGCGATGAGGCCTCTTTCACAACTTTTGTTGGGAAACTAAATCATAATGAATGGAGGTTGTACTTTACCAGTGAGATACATACAGGGACCATCACCTTCCTTGACTTGACCATCTTTAAGAACATAGATGGCACCTTAGGCACGCGATTGTTTAGAAAAAGCACTGCCACTAACAGTCTGTTGAGTTGGCACAGCTATCATCCACCTGCACTTAAAAGGGGAATCCGAAGGGACAATATTTGCGTCTAAGGCACAATTTTTCGAACCTGAGGGGTTTTAGATCGGCAGCTGATGGGTTACAACAGAGGTTCTTACGTCGGGGTTACCCTAATCAGGTGCTGAGACAGGCATATCAGCATGCATTGGGATGCGATAGGGCACCACTATTGAACCCAAGGGAACGTACGGAAGCCCCAGGGGTTATTAGGATCATTGCCAATTTTGACGAGGCACATGAGGCTGTCAAAAATGTGCTCTCGGACTTCTGGGGTATCCTACGTGAAGACCCTGATGTTGGACACTTGATAGGGGATGGTCCCTCCATTACATACCGCCGCGGTCATAACATCAGGGACAGCCTGGTACACAGTCTCCATCAACCTACACCCCAACCCCTCCACTGGTTGTTCAATCCACCCAGGGGCACATTTCGCTGTGGTAACTGTATAGCATGTGGGTCAATCAAAAATGGGAGCACTTTTACCAGCAATAGCACAGGCCGCACATACGATATCAGAGCATTTATCAATTGTAAAACCATAGGCCTGATATATTTGGCAACGTGCAGATGTGGTATTGAGTATGTGGGCAAAACAGTTAGGCAATTTAGGAGATGCATTGGGGAACATCTTGGTGACATCCAGAAAGGTGCTGATTCTCCCATTGCCCGCCACATGACTGAGACACATGCTTCTGATGAGACCATGCTACAGTTTCAAGGTGTGGAAGTTATTAGACCATCCCCCAGAGGAGGTGATCTGGACAAACGCCTCTTACAAAAAGAGGCGCAATGGATATTTCGTTTGAGAACAGTGCGTCCTGATGGCTTAAATGATCATATATCTTTTGTTAGTTTTCTTTGATCATAGTGAATTAATCAGTTCAGGGATCGAGTGATGTAAATGGCCCATAGGTGTGACATACTCTTAGATTTTTTCGTTCTCTTAGGTATAGTGATATACATCTAATTCTACCTAGTAGGGCCATACAGTATATATTACTGGCAATACTGTAAGCCTCGTACCACCCAACACTGGGCGTTGGAAATCAGATGCAGGACACTCATTATATTTTTTATGAGTGTCTTTTGGCACTGATATGCACAATCCCCTGTGTTTATGGGGTATTATTGGACATTGCAATTACATCTTTAATATATGTATACTGTAGTTGCCCTTTCCAACACCCACACAAGATTTTTCTTGGTTGGTTACATCTGACGACGTAGCCAATGTCCTGTGTCATTAATCGGTTAATGTGACATCTGACTAGGTTATCAACGGTCCAGTCATGCAGCCTATTACTACTATTTTTATACTTGGCATTTTTATGGATGTCAGGTTATTAATCCTCAGTGAGGTGTATCTTGGTCTCTTACTCACTTTTGCTATGGTGCCGCTGTTGATTGACATAGGTACAAACCGCCGATTGGTCCCAGTTAACCAACACATTTATTTTTGCTCTCTCGGCCAACCAAACTTCGTGTCAGCTCTCGCCTGCCCGGGCGAGTAGTCTCTCGTTAGCGCTCCGATATCCCGGTCGCGGGCGATAGCTGATTGGTTGGCAGTGATGTAATGGGGGTGGAGCTTCCTCCTCTTATAGAGGGCATGTTCGGCGGCCGTGCTATGGCCGCACTAGTGCCGGAGGCGCCGCCACAGATAGAGGTGGTTGGCGCGCTGCTCTTTATGTTTGTCTGTCTGATTGTTTGGTTGTTGGCATTAAATGTTAGCACTGTATGGGCTCCTGATGAGGGTGTGCTAATGCCCAGAAACGCGTTGAGCGTATACCAGCAGAAGTAACATAGAGCCACATAGACAAAATTTTGTGTTGTCTGGGGCGCAGGTGATCTGGTTTACATTATACCAGTAACCTGCTACACTGTTTGTTCCCAGAAAATACTTATTTAATTAAGGCACGTTTGTTGTGCTTGGGAATTAGGATACCAGACTAAAAAGGGAGTCTGTTACCTGCTACAGTATTGTTCCCAAGCCATATTTTTCAATCTTTTGCCCTTATTTTAGCACTCTTGTTTGTGCTCACTTACATTGGGTACGTGATTGGCTTATATTGTTTGCGCCAATACCACGTATTGAGGGCGTTTCTACCTACCCCGTTATTTTAGAATGTTTCAGAATAAAATAGATTTTTTGTTTTGTTTTTAGCGCCCATTATCTCACTGTGACACGTTCATAATTTAGGGACGCATACTAGTATAGAACTATACGTTAATTGATTAATGCAACAAAAACACATTACAGTGATACAACAAATCATGTCAAAGTTACCATCCTGGTATAGCTGGCTACATCTTTATTTTCGGCTTTGTACCATGGTTGCCTGCCACACTGAAGATTAAGATACCCCTTTCATAAATCTCATTCAAATTTATACATGTATATTTTACTATATTTTAGATATAGCAAAAGAAGATAGTGGAAACTGGAAACATATATGAAAATATCGGATATTACATCTAGTGGACAAATCTTTGTGTCTGTGGCCTGATGTAGACAATAATTCTATCTGAAAGACCATGGAATATGTTACCCTCTAATAGACATATCTGAAAGGTTTACAAAATAGACTTTCTTATATTTGTGAACAACAGTGTCTTGTGGTGGACAAGAACATTAATAGATGCCTACGTTCTGTCCCCTGCTGTTCTTCATGTCTATATAGCGCTATGGGGCACAAGTCACTAAAAGGGTCAAACAAAACATTCAATGATTGCTGTCTTGTGACATGTCATTTCTCCATCACTCTAATCTTACAGATGACTCAATAAGTAATTAAGTGATAGAAGACTTGGAGCTGAGGCTGTAGGAAATGAGACTATGCAAGGTCCAGCAAGGGTCTTTGTAACTCCAGGGCATTGGTTACAATGTAAGTAAACCTCTGACGGCTCGCAAGATCATGTTTAAATAGCTTGGTGGTTTAAATATGATTGTAAGATATTAAGTATCAGTTTGACTTCCAGAAAAGCTTACAATCTAAATTCTTGATGGACTTATGTCTTTTTTTAACCATATTAACTATGTAACTATGTAACAATAGGAACACAAGCTTATCAGAAAGACCCTAACAATAGGGCAAGGGTTGTAATTGCCTCCTGGGGCAGATCATATTTTACAGTTTTCCAGCGCTGAGACCTTGATCTATGAAGTAGTAGTATAAATTGATAATGTACTTCCATTTTTTGCCAAGTAAAAAAAAAGTTAAACAATGATCTAATAATTGAACTTTCCTAATTTCTATGACCTAAATTCCCAGGCTGACAGACTCCTTATGATCACACTGAGTATTTTCTGTGCTAAAAACAAAAAATCTCATGCGGAATTTGCATCAGGATTTTTCGGATGTATTTTGTTTCTGACTTTTTTTGTGGATTTTTATTCCTTACCATTTCAATAGGAATTCTAGACGTAGAATCCATGTCAAGAATGGAAAATACATTTCTTTTGCTCATGGTGTGGCTTTAAAACCTCAAGCTAAAAAAAAGCAAAGTCTACATGCATGTGTGTTAGCACTGAATCTGTGCCAAAATCCATTCCAAAAAAACTCCATGTGAACATAAATTACTGTAAAAATTGGAAATTTGTGGCAGCACAATAGATTTAAACAGAGAAGATGAAATAGCATTAGAGATGAATGAATCGATTCGTTGATTCGTATCGAATCTTGGGAATTTTTAGCTGTGAAGAGAATCCGAATATTAGGTGATTCGCTTCGGCTTTGTACGCATTCGCTATGTAGTTTGTCCTATCAATTATACGCTATTGCTATGTATAAGTTACTCTATACGCTGTTGCGTACGAATTCAATTCATTTGCGATGCAGACTCCTCCCTGGTAGCTCCGCCCCCTTCTCCAGTGCACGAGGAAGACGAGGCAACTCAGGAAATTAAGATGGCGACACAGCGAGGTCCTGACTGGGGAGTCATGGTGTGGGGCACCGAGCCTTATGAAGAGAAGGAACCGGAGATCTACGTCTCTCAATATGTCCGGCAGCCTAAGAAGTCAGTTGAGGTGTTCACTCCGCCGCGGAAGGACTACTCCCTTCGTCAAAATTCTATGGTCCTCGAGGCAGTCACCTGGAACGCCCTGACCCTCTGGGAATACAAAAAGCTGGTAGAGGAGTGGGTTGTTCAGGTGTTGGAGCACCCACGGTCCGGTGACCCTAAGCTGGAGCGCCGAAGGGGTACCGTTATTTGGTTCAATGTGGAACGGGGAGTAGGTTTTATTGACGATGAGGAGACGGCGGAAGAGTTATATGTGAACAGCCGTTCTGTAAAGTGGCCGTATCTTCCGCCCGTCCGCCACAATCTCCACGCAGGGGATTACGTGGAGTATACCCCCATGAAGAGCCTCCAAGGCCCATTTGCTACTGGGGTGAAACTCCTTAAGCGACCAGCTACTCCTGCAGTGCCCGTGGAAGACTGGACTGAGGAGGCCCAGGCCGCAGAAGAGGCTCGGTGTTCCCATGGGACTCTGCGATCTGAGGAGAAATCCCATTCCAAAGCTCAGCTGGAACCCCTGATACCCGATTTGCCACCGCCGCCAATCCTTCATGTGGGACAGATGACCACCAACAGTTTTGTGTACCAGCCATCGGTGGTACAATACCAACTGCCATGGCAGGTGCAGGCCGCACAGTCTGCCGCTCGCGGAAGACCGTTACCAGAGCCCTTACAGCCGGAGATTCTGTCACCTTGTATGCCGGTGGGAGGATCTGACCACTACAAGGTAATGGGCAAGGCCCAAGTTGCCACGGCCCTTGCCAGTGTGACCGCCCGGTCACTACCAAGACCATCCCTGAGAGGTTGGTGGGGTCTGCTGCCGCAGCCAGTGTCGCTTTCATGAGGCAGGAGCGCCCTCTCATGTCTTTTAGCTCCAGCAGCAGTGAAGAGGACCTGCTGGCCCTTAAGTAAGGAATTGGATCCTGCAGCTGTTATGGGAGCCACAACGTGGACTTAACCTGAAGGGTGAGCACTAGTTGGCGTGTGTTTTTATTTTTGTTGCCCTGCGTTTGTCCTCACCCAGATGGCCATGGATTGTCAGGACTCCCCCCATCCAAAAAAAAAAGTTTTAACCAAGTTGTGCAGACGTGCGCCTCATCCTTTTTTCCCCCTTTTCAGGTTATTGGGGAGCCCCTTGAAAGAGGGTTTTTTTAAGGAACCTTTGCTGCTATTTTTTTTACCCATTTGGATTACAATTTTACCTATGTGGATTACAAATTGCAACTGAGTTTGGGACTCTGCTCCAGTTCTATGACAAGCATCAGAAAGAAGACGTGTCCGTGAGCAGACTAGGTAGGTGATATTTAAAATGTTTACATTATACAGATAATGTATTTGCACTATATTGTTTGCACTGGATTGTTTGCACTAATGTTTTTACCTTACAGCAACGTTTTCAAGTATGTTGCCCATTGTGTGTATTTCTTTACAGGTACCGCAATGTGTCCTCATATTCACTTTATTGTATGGTGGATGGTTGTACTATGCACTTAGCCGGATAGACAGCACCTTACTTGTTCTACCTCAAATATACATACTGCCTCTGAGGGTGATTTCAGATCTGACCATTTACGCTGGATCTGGCCCGGGGTCCGCAAGGTGTCAAAACGATGGCGCAAGCCTCGGATCACCTGCTGGATCACCTCCTTTTTATGCTGGTTCGGGTGGCGGTCCATCAGCCGGACTATTTATTTCAGCTATGCAGCAGAGCTAAATGATGAGGATCGTCTGGATGCCATTTTCGAATATTCGCTCTGCCTCTGAGGAGTGCACGCCGCGGCCTCTCCTCGTACGTGCCTGCGTATTACGTAATCGCAATAGTACGCTGAGGATTCGTAAGCTATTTGTACGCTCATGTGTATGTCTTCTAAGAAGTTGCGTACATTTTTTAACTGTACGTTCGTTATTAGTGCGCGAATGTTCGCTAATAGCACATAATAACGTATATTTTGTACACAAATACAACAAATCTATTAGTCGAATATACGAATCTTAGGAAAAGTTCGGCGAATGTTCGGCGAATAATTTTTTTAATGATTCGCTCATCTCTAAATAGCTTGTCCATACAAGTCCATTAACACCTACTGCCAAAAGATCCATAAAAAAGCCAAAACAATCTAAATGCTTGATGGACTTATGTCGTTTTACTTTTTCTAGACATATCTGAAATGATAGACATGTCTTCCAAAAAATCTTTCTTTTATCCAGGCTTAAAAGCATAGCTGCAGAAAGGCTTCATCTCAATTTCAATGATTCTTATATTTTTTTTATTCCTGAATAAAATTTTAAAAAATGTAATACATGCCGATATCCTTTTGCTTTTTACAGACTCTTTACTGTTTGTCACTGAATATTTCACGATGGTTCCATTGACATATATGGCTTATATACTGTACTGTATACTTGAGCTGTTGTGATACTGTCCTGACTTTGCAGCAGTTTAGTTTAAGTATAAAGTTCCCCATACATGAAAAATTTCCCTAGAACCACCTTGGGTTCCTATATTTTTGTATTGAGATGTCAGTTTTTAGAGGGTCATATATGACAAGCCATCTGCAGTATATAATTCTGTTGCCAAATGCTGTTGATGTGCAATGTCTTGCATCTATTTCCTTGGACAAAACTTGAGCAAAGGCTAGAGAAAAGTTTTAAAAGTAACCATCATTTGATTTTTTCATAAAGGAATAGTACAAGTGACTATAAGAAACTTTGTAATTAGAGGTGAGCAAACTGCTAAAAATTTGATTCAAGTTTGATCCAGCTGAATCAGTCAACCCATTTGATTTGGGTCCAAATTGATTCTACTTGAACAGAAACTTCATTTGGCCTGAAATTTATTTTGACACTCTGATGTCTCCTAGGACTCATATTGTTTCTCTCGTCTCTCTTTTTTATTTTTTTTTATTAATTTTCTTTCCTTTCTGTCATTTCACTGCTCAGATCTGTGAAGATGGGCTGCCTAGTCATTGAAGCATCAGACTGCACATAAGTTTATGTAGAGGGGAGGATGAGGAAAAGGAAAAAAGAGGAGTCTTTTTCGCTTCTCCACTCTCCACCTCTCTGCAGCTCTAGTCTCTTAATTTTCTGTGGACAGGCAACAGCTCATCAAATGAGACAATCATCACCTGCATCTCCCAGTAGTACATAACAATCAGCTCCTATTAACCCCTTCTCCTGTCTTCCTTCCCTGCACAGAAAATAGTCCCTCACACACAGTCCAGGTAATTCCACTAATAAGTAGCACACAGGTATGCAACTTCCCCTTCCTGATCAATTTCCTTCTGTACTGTCTAGAGAGAGATATAGCTATATACTTCTATGAATTTAGAAGTAGGGCAAATGATTGAAAGGTGTCTGCGCAGCTTCATCTGCCTCTCTATGCTAGCACTAAAGGGAGGGGGAGCAAGCAGAGAAGCTGCTGAGCATGTTAGTCCACCACCTAATGCAGGAGAAGGTGGACCAGAAGGAAAAACAGCAGGGGGCGCCACCAGAGAGGAAAATGTAATGTGCATAGAAAACCCTGCGATATTTTTATTGCATGTATATTGCAAAATACTTAATTAGAGTTGCCATATTCATTGCATACTTTTCATGGGATAACCCCTTTAACAATCATCTTTTCCAGTTGTATCCATAAAGCTTACCACCAGTTACAACTAGCTTTTAAAATGTTACTAATATCCAGAATCTAAATGTATGATAAACTATTAAGAATGGGACATGAGACTGTTTTATAATTTGAAGTTTCCTTTTTTTTTCTTTTCCCTTCACTTAGAGTAGAATGAAATACCGTCTGGCATTTAGAGTTCGGTGGTACAGAAAGAAAAGCCAAAGGTGTTTATGTAGGAAAGATGTAGCTGGTCAGAAAAGAGACCTAGAGTAAAAGGGCAAATATATACTTCTTTTGTCAGTTTTTAAGAGAGTGAAAAGAAAAACGCCAAATTAACTAAAAATGAAATAGTCCTTTCAAATTATTTTGTAAATGAATTGAGCCTAGCTTTCAGAAATTGGGATAGCGAAAAAATCACAGAAAGCCGCAAATTTTTGAGCAAAAATGACAAAACTGTTGCCTTTATACAGGGGTGCACCACCAATGAGGCCAGGTGAGGCGATTGCCTCAGGCAGCACCAGGTAGGGGAAAGAGAGAGGCAGCCGAAGGGCCATGGGCTAAAGGAAAGGGGTTAGGTTAAGAAATTGGCATTGGGGAGGGAGGGGCGCCGTTTCAATTTTCGCCTCAGGCAGCAAAAAGGCTAGGTGCACCCCTGCCTTTATACCAGGATATCAGCATACAGACTTTATATATTCCCCCAACATTTCACTGTTTTTAAATTTGGCTTAGCAGCAATAGATCTCTGTAAAACTTGGATGCACAAGCCTATTTTTTAATACTGTATTCCAGATAGTTCCTAGTCCAGTAATTTTATGGTATACAGTGCCTTGCGAAAGTATTCGGCCCCCTGGAACTTTTCAACCTTTTGCCACATTTCAGGCTTCAAACAAAAACATATAACATTTTAAATTTTGGGGGACGAATACTTTCGCAAGGCACTATAGCTGTACACTGCTTCTGTCACCAGTGCATCCAAATGATTTAAAATGTAGCATTAGTAGGAAATCCAGTAGTATACAGATTAGGGGGAATTCATTAATATTTGGAAAGGGACTTGGTTTAGGGCAATTGTCTTGTTATGCCTGACCCCAAGCTAGCGATGAACTGAAAGCAATCTTCTGATGGTCTGTTCTCAGTTAATAGAGTCACATTGATTGATTGATTATTCTTAATTTATTTAGCACTAACATATTCCACGGTGTTGTATAGATATATTCATTCGCATTAGTCCTAGCCTCCTTTGAAGCTTATAAATCTAATTTCCCTACCTCAGGAACACAAACACAAAGCCAATTAGCCTCAGTACATCAGTATGTTTTGGAGTATGGAAGGAAACTGGAGTGCTGGCAGAAAACCACATGAAAATGGAGGGGGCCCTTAATGAAGTTATCCTCCGCCTGTATCCTGGACTCTTATCTGCACCTTCCATTTTGTTCAGCAGCATATACCAAAGCCATGTACCACTGCAGACATTAAGACTCCAACGGGAACGGATATCTTCATTTCAATCTGGAAGAAATTAATCATACGCTAATTAGGAATAAAAGTCACATACTTGGCTAACTGTGATTCAACCTGTCTGAATTGATTACCTATGTACAGAATGGAGCTAGGCAGAGATGACTTGAAAATTCAGAGTATGGTATCAGTACAAACTGACTATCCCTCAGTTATCTGGACCTTTCGCCAGTGTGTAGCCTTATCCCTGTGTTCCTTGAATTAGGGTACGGCCACACAGCGCGGTCATGATGCATTTAGGAACCGCAGCATCTCATTTTCCAGTAGAAGTCAATGGGAAAATAGGTTTCTGAGATAGACCTGGCACTTTCAAAATTATGATGACTGAGCCTGAATGACTGCACGTTAGACATGTCCTGCTGCCTGCGGGTGTTGACTGCGTGAGTTATACAGTTGCGATATTTGCTTTAACAAAGGTGTTAATATTTGAAGTTAGAAAGCTAAAGAACCAGGAAAATTCATTTTGTCATGCAGACAAAAAAATGCACCCTAAGCGCAAGGTTATGCATGCTGTGACCTACCGCATGCATTTCCTAACCACAACCACGCCATGTGGTCGTACCTTTATACTGATCCTGCTGAATGGTCAAAAATGGAAAAATTGTCTATGAAATAAAAATTAAAAAATATTGAGATTTTTTTTTTCGCTGTATAAAATTCTGTATGTGTAAGTTCCAGATAAATATAACCAGAAACATCTGTTCTGGTAGCCCAGCTCCCAGGTCAATTATAAAGGCTCCTGCGCTAAGGTATAGTGATCCACAAGGATGCAGACCTCTAGAGCATTTACATTGTCCCTGAAGACTTCAACGGAGGGATTTGCTGAGTACTGAAAAAAAATTTAATAGGAAAACAGGCAATTTATGCTGCCTTATAATTAGCGCACAGACCGGTAATTACAGCAGTTAAACAACACACATATAAGGATGTCATATATACATGCGACTCCAATGATAAATATATCACTTTACGCATACTAATAAACCATAGCACGCATGATGAGAAGGTCTGTCGGATGTTTTATAGACCTCGTGAAAGGAAATCCTGACAGTCTATCTGATTACCATTGCATTCTGGCTTTTTCAGGGACTCAACCATGAATAACATTTATTTACAGACCTGTAAACCTAAGGCACAAGCTGAAAAAGATTCAGGTAGTAGAATGCAATACAGAATGTGAAATGGTTAAAAATCACCTCCGCTAGCTAAGGGCATACTGTCTTAATACTAGAAATGAGCACATCCAGATTTTACACACAAATTCTGCTGTGTGAGAGAAGGATCAGTGATGTTGGATTTCAAGGAGTGAGGGAGCAGGGACCAACAGGTCACAGACAGCGGAAAGTGCAGAAAAGAAGGATTGAGCATGTTGGATTTCAACATGCCTGACCCTTTGTTCTCTTTGGAAATAGGCCACTTCCAGAGGAATCAAACTGTGGCTTATTCCCTATGTCCCACTGAAATAAACATGCATACTCAGATGACTATAGGTCAGCTTAGTAGCTGACCAACCCAGTCCTTGGAACCTGTGCCTAAACACACAAAAAATTATCACCTTTCTGCAGCTTCGCCATTACCATGATGCTGCCCTGTTCCTGCCTGATTCGTGGCCCCGCACAATCAGAAGTGGCTTGGTCCCATGACCGCTGTGGACAATCACTGGTTAGCACATTTGACTACTGAGGCTAGTGATTGGTCACAGCGGTCATGGGACCAAGCCACTTCCAGTTCAGTAGGGACAGAAGCGACTGGGAATGGGGACACTGCACGGGAACAGCAGAAATGGACTAGTTTTTGTTTTTTTTTTAATTGGCCACAGGTTATTGGGATTGTATTGGTCATCTCCTACCTCGGACAATCACATTAGTGGTAATTATTTTGACAATTGCTGTTTACTAACACATTTAGCAAAGGTGAGCTCAACGTCTTAAAGGGGCTTTCTCACCATAGAAATTGATGACATCACTAGCATAGACATCACTTCCTGATCATTGGGACCCCTACAATCGTCAGTATGCCGAATCTCTGTTGCTAGTTAAAGAGGATGCTTCAAGCAGGCGCGGATTGTCCATAGACCTTACAGGGAAATTTCCCGGTGGGCCGATGCACAGGGGCTGCCTGGGCCCTCCTCACGACCAACCGGTGGAATTTTTTGGGGATGTATTTTATGCTGCTGGCAGTATTTTGTGATGGACTGTGGTATTTGGCTCTGTTGGGTGGTATAATGTGCCACAATATAGTATAAGTGGTCCTGCCTTCCATCAATTTGGACCTGACTACAAAACAGGCCCACTTCTGGTATTTTTCCAGGGCCCCTTTAAGTTCCCAGTCTGCCTCTGGCTTCAAGAATAGTCTTGGCTATAGCTGCCGCTCCACTCGAACAGTGGGAGTCAAACAGTTTGAATCTTCACCAATTTTAATGTTATAGAACAGGGATCAGCAACTTCAGGCACTCCAGTTGTTGTGAAACTACAACTCCCAACATGCATACCTGCTCTGCTCTTCTAAAAACTCACATAGAAATTAATGGAGCATGCTGGGAACTGTAGTTTCACAACAGCTGGAGTGCCGAAGGTTGCTGATCCCGGTTATAGAATATCCTTCTATAATGACACAACATTAAAGATAGGCAAGCATATATCTCACTTCTAGCCTCATGCTTCCCCATAAGGTGTTATTCAGAGTTACTCAGTACCCTGGAAGTGAAAGTCACATGTTGATATTTAAGTCTATTTTTGGGTTCTGGTATCTACTTTTTCCCCCCTTCATAATATGAACATGCTAACCCTTAGGCAGGAACAGTCATTGGATTTCCACATGTAGGAAGCAAACAATAAAATAAAGATATAAAGACTCACTTGCAATTTATTCATTTTAAAAAAAATTGCCAGGATTTCTGTGATTATTATGAGAAATATTTTCTATTGAAACTGGAAAGATCCTTTATTATTAGAAACACGGTAGTTTATTTTCTGCCTAGCTTCTTACAAGAACAAGCACTATAAATGACATTATTACAAGGATTATAGTTGGCATCCATGAGACCAGCTTGATGAAGGGCCATCAGATTTTCTGGACATCCCTAGAAACCTATTTTATATTTTTCCTGGTATTCTGGAATTCTAATAACCTACAATTAGAGATGAGCGAATCTATTCGCCGCTTCGTAGATTCGATATGAATCTTCGTTTTTTTTCTACACTGAAGCAAATTCGAATATTTTCAGATTTGCTTCGGAAGATTCTTCTTAAATCTTTGTACGCTAACGCTATATACACATAATATAATTTGTACACTAATGCCACGTATCTAATAATTTGTACGCTAATGCGTAGGTATTCACTTAAGTAGAGTACTTTTACTGTATGTTCGTTATTTTTGTGGGCCTAGACAATAATAAACGAAAGCTTCGTATGCACTTTGTACACTCATGCGTACGTATTCACAGGAATGTTCGCAGAACACAATTTTTTTTAATGCAACTTGAACCGAATCGAATATTATCCGAGACGAATCTTTTTAAAAATTCGGCGAATATTCGCCGAAGCGAATCTTGGAAGATTCACTCTTCTCTACCTACAATCCAAAGACGCTGATCTTATGTTTTTACCTTACATGATTTTCAGTTGCTTTTTAGCTACTTAGATGTTGTTCTATTATTTTTATAGGAAATATTTAGTCCTAGAAACTTTTCATACTGACTTTGAAGACTTAAAGAGGCTGTCCCACAAATTGAAAACTCACTTTCTCTACTTACCTGGAGAACTTTCTACCCTTTCTGTGGGCAGGCAGCAGCTCACATGAGACAGTCAAGCACTACATCTTCCAGGAAGCACTGCAATTAATTTTTGTTAACCCCTTTCTCCCCTGCATAGAAAATAAACCCCCCCCCTATAGTCTCAGATATACATATGGTATAATGCCCTCCCAATTTCCTTCTTCACTTTCTAGATATAGCTATACCTTTCTATGTATTTAAAAGTAGGGAAGAATGAAAGGTGTCTGGACTGATTCATATACTTTTCTATGAGATCACTACACCACAAATGGCGGGAGGTGAAGGGAGCGTAGAAGCTACGGCTCATGTTGGTCCACCTCTGAATGCAGGAGAAGGTGCATCAGAAGCATAAACAGCAGGGGGCGCTACCAGAGAGGAAACTATAACTTACAATATTTTAATTGCATGTATGTTGCCACTGTCCATTGCATAGTAATACTTTTCGTGGGAAAACCTCATTATTTTCATTGTATTGAAGTTAAAGCAGCATAACCTGCCACCTTCAGTTACCTGAATTCTAGTTGGGCCACATGGCCACAACTGACAGGTGAGGATATATTATATTGTCTGTTTATTGTAACTCAGTGGCTTTTTCATTGCTCCAATAGGGTAATAACACATAATTTATTACAGATTTGAGCTTTAGAGTTAAAATATGTCAACCTAAAGGGGTTATGCCATGATTGATGTAAAAAATGAAAATAGACAAAAAACAGCCCTATACCTCACATGGGTCCAGATATCTTCACATTCACTACTCCAATAGCTCTGTTAGATTATCTTCAGCCTGACATCTCAGGGAGTGTGTCCTTTTTGCTGCAGCTCTCTCCTTGTAACTGCCACAGCTTTTAACAGAACATAAGGCTAGTGGCATTTGAAGATTTAAACTGAGCATGTTCGACCAGCTCAGTGAGATGAGCAAAAAATAAGGAAAAGAATAAACAGCAAGTGGTTTATACAGATACATTTTATTGACTAGCTCACTGGGTATACAAAATTTTTAGTTACATGCAATTACACAAATGTTGAGATCCAGGTGCTGGTTTGAAAAATGTAATGGTGTAGCAGAAGCATTAAAGGGGCTGTGCAGTTGAAAGATATTGATGACCTAGGATCAGCGGGGGTCCAATTCTATGCTGTTAAAGAGGTGCTAGTACAAGCGCTGCTTCCTCTTGAAAATTACCTGTGTGCAGTCTCCTCAGCACTCACTTGAAGGGGATGAGCAGTTGTAATTACAATGTTCCACCTCTACAAGCAAGATAATGCCCAGATAAATTTGAAGTAGAAGCACAGTTGCCTCTTCAAAATGCGCTTGGAGTTGGACACCCACTGATCTGATATTGAGGACCTATCCTGAGCTGCACAACCCCTTTAAACACTGTTGCCTTGCACTTTCTATGTCGGTTTGAATCTGAATCTAATCGAAGCAACTGCATGGAGTTTGTAAGTTCTCCATGTGTTTGTGTGGGACACTCCAAAGAGATAGGTTAAAGTAGAACTCCTGCAAAAAAATGTATTCTCTGACCTCCTAGAAAGGTACATGATGTAATCTGTAGTGAATGTAATCATCTCACCAGGGTCTGTATTTATGAGCTATCCTCTCCTTTCTGCTTCTCAGCTGTGTCATGTGACCAGCAATCAGACAAATAACACATCATGTTATGTGTGGACAGGAAGTCGGTTTCTCTATGGATTCCTATGGGAGCCTCACTCTCGGTCTCATAGGAATGAATAGAGGAGTAACTGACTTCCTGTCCTGTGTCAGTTCGAGATCTGAGTGTTGGTCACATGAGACCACTCAGGACCAGAAGGAAAGTTATAACTCACAAATATAGTCACTGGTAAGAAGATTAAATTCACTACAGATTACATAGTGCACCTTTCTAGGAGGTCAGAGTATAACAATTTGTGCGGGCATTCTTCATTAATTTAAAATTCAGATTGTGAGCCCCAATGGGTATAGATGAGTGTTGACAGTCTTTGTACAGCACTGCACAATATGTTGATACTATGTCAATTTGTAAAGCTAATAGGTAGGTCTATATGGTACCTTGTTATGAGATATTCTCCCCTAAAAGCTAGGAGAGAATACCTCTATAACATGGCATATGACTGAACATGGTCTTTTGCCATCTTATGAAATCAGATAAGGTGTTCAGAGGTCCAGTTTGACCCAGTTGACTTTTGAGTTTTGCATTACACCTCTATAGAAATGGTATGTGTGGAGCTATAACATGGCCGTGTAGCTCTTATAATGGGTGAAGTTTGGATTTAGAAAGTGCGCACAATACAGCACATTGAAGGTTTTAAAGGCTATGGTCTCCTTCAATATGGAAAAGCTTTTATACGTGCCAGTGCTTACTTGCATTGGGTTTCTGATTGTAATTTTCATACTAGCACTGGCACATACCCTAAACATATTAACTACGGGGTGCAAACATGGCTTCATTGTTTGTGCAGTGTCCCATTATGTATTTTGTATTTCTCTTAATTTTCTTCTAGATTTTTCTTCACTGATATAAAATTTTTATACAAAGTAAAATCCTGTATGATTAGTATAAACAGACTGGTGCTAATGGGGCTAATTTAGATAACCCCACTACAGAAAGCTTATAACAGCATCAAGTCCTAAAATCATCTGTGGACCATTTGGTGGAAGGTACCAATGGGTTACTGCATACTGGGTCCTTACATTTTAATGGAGGCCAACATAGGGAACTCTGACAGTACCTTAACATACCTTAAAAGGACATATAAAAGGGTTGCCTAAAACAGAAACCTTCTATAGCATCTGTTTTGTCTTTAGCTACTTAGACAAGGGCGATATTTGAAGTTCCCAGAGTACAGTATGTTTTATGTATTCTTTCCTTTGATTTCACATGCCGCTCATTCAAAATTTTTAATGGCCAACATGTTGATGTATGTTACAGAATAATAAAATGATGGGATTGTTTAAGAGCAGAGTTCTAAAGTTTGGTTACAATAGATCACTCAAACAATGGGACTCTGACCTCACTCACAGGATTGTCTTCAGGTTATTACACATCAAAGCATTGAACACTGGGAATAATTTATAACCGCCAAATGGAGCACTGTGAAAATATTTCAACTGTTTGTTCGGCCAACACTTTTGTTTCTGCTTACAATTACATTTACTGAGTCTTGCCTGGTCCCTGACTTTTTATAGGTGACATTCTGTCATTCTCTAGTAGGAGTTATCTATCAAATACATAGAGGGTCATTTAATATTGTTTTTACACCACTTTTTGGCATATTTTGGTTACACATTTTGTCGCAAAGGGTTTTCTTGGCAAAATCTCAAAAGCCTAAAGAAGACAACCCCTTTCATCTGCACTTTTATGGTATGGTCACAATGTCAGGTGTCTGCATGCAGTTTTGGAAGCCAAAACAGAAGTGGATCATAAAAAAGTGAAAAAAAGGATAAAATACAGATATGGCTTCTTCTGTTTTTTTTTAATTCACTCCTGGTTTTGGCTTCCAAAACTCTGTGCAGAAACCTGAGCATGTGGCTGTACCCTTAGGAATATAAGAAAGAGTACTCACCTGCTTTGGCAGAATTGACCTGGCCGTGTATATAAAAGTCTAATTATTTTGATGGGTGTCATGGATACAATGGAAAACTAGGTGTAGGTGGGCAGGCCATAGCTATACAAGCTAATCATGGAGTTTCAGGAGTCAGACTTGTGGCAATAAGCTGACACTATAATACCTACAGTACAGTAGGTGATGTGTTGTTGAGACAACCTCTTTAAGAGTACCATGTATTTCCCAAGTCCTTTACATTTTCTCAGGGAATATTTTACAAAAGGGATATATGGATTTATAACACATGAATAGGAGCAGAGAGGGAGATAAATCACATTGTCCTTCACTCTACATTCTTAGACTGACTCTCTCTAGCTCAGCCTCTCCGTTGGCAGGAAGTCAGACCAGCCCACTCCTACCAAGAGGGGAGGAATGGACTGGTAAGATCCATTCCTGTTATTAAACATTGCCAACCGTACCCCACCTGCTGGTGAGCAAAATGCATTACATGTTATTACATTCACATTGCATTGAAATGCATACAAGAATACCACAATTAAAGAAATACAATAGTAATACCCTAAAGTCTGGGGTATTACACTGGCACCGCCGTCAACCAGCTGTTTGAAGAGGCTACAGCACTCTGGTGAGCGCTGTGACCTCTTCCTTTGATCAGTTTTACAACCAACTAACATCAGGAGTAAAAAATATTTTTTAAAAATTTGCTTTTTCCAACAAGATGGGGCAACATGGAGTGCAATGGCAAGCGTATGGTGTAGGAGTCAGAAAAATAGGCCAGAGGTAGAAAAATTAACATCTCTGTTTACTGTACAGCAAAATGGGAATTGTAGTATATCTATCTATAGGAAAACACAGTTCCAACCGTACACAGTGCAACTCTCTCCCAGATAGCAGTGTATATATTTAGGCAACGATAGGAGTTGTGGTCCTCTTTGTCCACTTTGTTGCTAAAGTCTCTTTCAGCGGAATCTATGGCTGGCAACAGTACCTTGGCAGTAATGGCTGTAATGTCCATTGCAGGATACAGGGGTTTGATGGCACATCTGGCGTGGGTGTGTCCAGGTGTGAAGGGTGTCTTAAGAGTGTCCATCGGTGCAGGAAAGTCTAAATGGCTGTGGTCACAGATTACCTTGCTGACTCCTGTGCTTGACCATGCTGATTCTAAGTTCTTATTTCCTCTCCTTCTCTCTTTGTCTTTCTCTCTTTCCATGGATCTTGTGGACGGCACATCAGGCACAAGTTTCTTCCTTTCTGAACTCTCACTAATCAACCCCTAACTGAGCTGGGGACGTATCCTGGTTGCCCACCCAACCTCCTGCAAAGGACTAAGCCAGGATTATTAACCCTTTGCTGTGCCGTCCATACCTGGCTACCTATGCTGGGTCCAATATATGGCACAATAATACTCACCGTAACATTAAATAACATTAGATTAACGTACAAACCATTTGCAGATACCCCTGCTCTGGGGTACTGCAAGGACAAAGTGCTAACCCATTATATGTAGTCTGTTCGTTATTACATTCAAAATGTCATGTTGATACCCTGCTTGTGATGTTATTAGAATCCTGGCAGATGACTCACTTATTTGTGGCATCATAATGGGGGCCATGGCTCATTTACATATGACGTCATAATGGGCGGTGGGTATATACTGAGGTGACGCACTGACCCTAGCCTAAGTCTCCAGGGCTGGCTCTCACCATTAGGGGCCTCTGACAAGCAGCACAGAACCAGATCGGGTAAGTTTGGCCTCTTTTCTCCTCACGTGTTTGGGAATTGTTTTGCTGATCTTTATTTTGTTTCTTTTCTATAAATTGTGAGAGCTGTGTGTGACCCTCTGTGGCCCCGAAAATCTGCCTGAGTTGCGACACTCAACCTCCTCCAATAAAAAAATCCAGTAGAAAGTGAAGAAGGAGCCTCCATCTCCCTTAAAGGGCAAGAGCCACAGAAATCCAAGACCATTTTCTAATAAATAGTTTTTTTTGTGTGTGTGTTTCTTTAAAAAAAAGATTGTTGTGCTTTTTTTTCCTTAAATATTAAATTGTGCCATTTCTCCAGTGCACCTGTTTTTTGTAGGTATCCTAGGGTTATACTGAACAGGCAAAGGGTGGAGCCCATGAAGCATGGGTAGCCAATGAACTCTAAAGAGGAAATTAATTGAAGGGATATTCCCATCTGGGACATTTATGGCATACCACTAGAATATGCCATAAATGTCAGCCAGGTGTGGGTACCTCCTGTGGGACAGGTCCTGAAGTGAACTGAGAGCACCTCGCACATGAACAGTGTCCTCACTGTTCACTGGTATGAGACTTCCAAAAATTGCCAAGTAGGTGCGCTGTGTATCTAATCCAATCATGTGTGATACTGTCTGCTGAGCTTCTACAGTGTCCCACCTGTCGTGTGAAAGGGACACTACAAACTGTATTTTGTATAGCCATGTCACTTTTGATAGCCTTGTCATTGTGAACTGTGTTTAAATGTATAAAGTGTTGTAAGACCATCCTAGGCAGTAATACCAATTTCCACCACTAGATGGTGCTGACTAGAAACATATAAATATACCCTTCTATGGTATAGAGAGGAGGTAGTGAGTCAGTAGTAGAGAAGAATGTGAGGAAGGCCGCCATTCCTGCTGAACACTGGCCATGTCACAGCTACAAGATGGCAACTTACCATTTCTTGGCTAGAAACTGGCAACAAACTAGATTACAAGCCTGTCAAAGGTAAACGCTGAGCTCATCAGCTTCATGTACTTTGTCAGCGAGTAGCTCCACAGCACCTGGACACAAACCTAGCAACTTCAAGCTAAAGTTGTGATTTAATGACCTACTGAAAACCCCAACGGGCAGTCAGGTTTATATTTAAGTAACATGGTGCAGAAGTATTAATTCCTGCCATGCAGGGCCAACATATCCTGGAATATTAATCTCATTTTATCCAGAGCCAAGGCTACTATTATCAGGGGACTGACTAGAAAGGGGAAATTAAGAGTAACAGGATTTAAAGCTACAGTAACCTACCATCACTGCCTTAGAAGTTTTACAACACCAATCTGTAACATCTGCTGCCTACTAAAGACATTGTACCTTTATGACATCCAACCTCAAGGCAAAAGTAAAGAGTTTATTTTACATCTTAAACTGCCTCATTATTGCTACCAAGGGTGTGTCTACCTTAAGACACTGGCGTCACGGATAACCAGGACCCAGCCGACCGACACGGTCAAAATTACTACCAAGGGCTCCTCATCTGACCATCCGGTACTATTGTCTAGCAATTACGTAATACGCAGGCACGCACGACGATAGGCCACGGCGTGCACTCCTCAGAGGCAGGGCAAATTTTTAAAATGGCATCCAGGTGATCCTCATCATTTAGCTCTGCAGAGCTGAAATACATGATCCGGCTGATGGACTGGCAGGATTACGATGGCACACACCGCCACCCGAACCACCATAAAAAGGAGGTGATCCAGCAGGTGATCCAAGGCTTGCACCATCGTTTTGACACTGTGCGGACCCTGGGCCAGATCCAGCGGAAATGGTCCAATCTTAAGTTTAAATGCCCAGAGCGACTTACTGTGATCCGTGCAGCGATACGGCAGGGTGAGTAAGTTAACTTACAATATTTGAAAAGTAAAAATATGTTAAAAAATTAGTGTACTGTGTTGTATATATACCAGCAGTGAGTGTCAATAATAAAAAAAGTATAGAAGGATAACGTGGGCATGCGTAGTGCGCTGCAGCAATTTTCTTTCATGCTAGGCCATGCCTCTAACTCGACCCAAACAAGTGAAGGTATTCTCAGATACATGCCCCTTCACAGTAATTTGCCTTAGGCTACTTTCACATATGTGGTGGTGATCCTGCAGGCTGTTCTGCAGTATTTGTCCTGCCAATTCCAGGCGTTCTTGACGAATAGCGGCCGGATCAGCGCAGTCCCCCATTATTGTTAATGGTGCTGGCCATTCTCCCTTTTGTGTCAGGCAAATGCACTAGTGTGAAAGAAAGTACCCTTAGATATATGCCCCTTCATAGTTAGGGCTTCCTGCTCCTACACACAGACTCAAAGACATGCTCATGCTACAGCTAATGTCAGTGGGTAATATCAAAAGTATTCCCACCGCACCGTGTTAACAACATTAAGAAATTTATTGCGACGATAACGATATCTATCGCGATAAATACCTATTTAGAAGAAAAAAATGGATATGATATGGCTCCCCTCTCACCCATAATATCTTCATAGTAGTATAGTGTTAGTATTAAAAAGAGTCATCATATAACAATTGTGTACGAATTTATGTTCCAGAGCACCATGAACGACGGCGTCACCATGGTCACCGTCAACGCCGAGGCCAGTAGGCCCCTACAGTACCTGAAGCTTCTAGTAAGTGTAAACTTATTTAATTTATTTAAGTTACAACTGTTCATTAGAGTTGAATGTAATGCCATTATTTAATGATTTTTGACAGCTGCTGCACAACAGAGGAGCCCCTCTCACCCTCCTCCAACACTACCAGCCCAACTTCCAGAGGTAGAAAGTGGGCAAAATAAAAAGTGTAATGGGTGGACCTTCCGTCAGGTAGCAGTTTTCCCCTGGATCATGGGAAGACCACTCAGTATGGGTGTCCAGTAAGTACAAATCCCAAACTGACCATGTGTGGCCTTCTCAGTGAGCAGTTCAAAGAAAAAAAGAAGGCTCAATACAGATACATGTCACTGAATAACTCGTTCCAGTAGATATACCAAATATATAATGACATGCAATTGCTAAAGTATTCTGATCCAGGTTCTGGTTTTAAATTTTCAAATTTTTTTCATGGGACAACCACTTTCACTCGATCATACTAATTATATTACTGCTTCCACCCATACAGATATCCCCACTGACTTTGAAGTGAAGGCAGCCTTACGCTGCTTCGGGACCAGGCTCCATGCTGCCTCCCGGCTTATTCGCAGCCTGCAGCTGGAGCACCAAGAGCTGCAGGAGATGATGGCCAGACGTCGGCAAAGGCCGGCGTAACCTTTTTTTTGTTTGTTTATTATATTATTTATTATTGGTAAAAAGTTATTATTTATTACTAAAATATTCTTGTAAAACCTGTGTTTTGAGGGTTTTGTTAACCCTTTAACACCTTCCTGACATAGTGTGAAGAAGACAGGGATGTAAGTTTAGGCCGAAGGGTGAAAAAATTGCCATGGCCATTTTCCCGTATTAATGAACACATCGGTGTCTCCTGGCCAAAGTATTAATAAATTACGCACACTCCAGTTCACTGATTACAATTTACAGTAAAAGAAAAAGGCTTGGCTTGTTTGGACAACAAGTCTGTACATTCTGCCTTGTAACATAGGCAGTGAAAATTATATATGAGCTTTTCATGGCTGCCCTGGCCAGTAGTAGTAGGGGACGGGGTATATCAGCAAAGAGTAATTGGTAAATACAACGAACTGCGGTGGAGTATAACAGTCTCCGCTAATGTAACTTGTAACGGGAGGCGGAGGTAACAACAGTGTAAAAATTTAATTTTTTAATTTAATTTATTTAATTATATATATATATATATATATATATATATATATATATATATATACATATTTTTTTTTTGAGGGGGGGCTGAGGCTCCAAAACAAATTTAAGAATACTAAATAGAACTATTAGTAACGGTAACAACAGCTACTCTCCTGCTAAGCGTAGAAAACGGAGGCGGAGGCAGACAACAGTGTTTGGTTTTTAAAAGGGTTTTGGTTTGGAGACTTCGGGTTGGCACAGCCCATGACATAACACAAGACGTTTGTCAGTAACATTATGGGCCGGCTGACAGCAACAGTGGGAAGACATTCAAACTATTCTGCCCTGCACCAGCCTCAGAAAGAGGAGTATGAAATTCGGATATAATCCAGCCTTTATTCATTTTTATGAAGTATGAAATTCGGATATAATCCAGCCTTTATTCATTTTTATAAAGGTGTTTTTTTGCACACTGTCAGGTAACAGTTTTGTCCTTTTGGGTGTCACCCCCCCCTCCCCCCCTCAGCGGCTATAAAAACCCTCTCTGACATGATACTTGAGGCTGGGCAAGAAAGAAGCCCTAGTGCATAGTGGGACAGTTCTGGCCCCTGTTGTAATCTGCCTGCCCAGAAGTCCAGGGTCTGAGAAAAGGCTTTGCGAGCCAGACTGCAGGTGCGCCTGAATCTGCTCATTGAGGCTGGTGATCTGGGCCTGCTCACTTGGCTGCAGCTGTTGGGAGGCAAAGAAAAATTGCTGCATCATACTCATTAGGCTTAACTGGCTGCTGCTGGTTGTGGCAGGAGGTGGATGATTCTGCCGGACCTCCTTCTCAGACACGGTGGCAACAGGCTGGGGCTGGCTAAAACCTGTGGCCAGGTTACTACATAGCTTCTCCCGCAATGATGCTAATTTCTCCTCCCTTTCTGGTGGAGGAAAACAATCCCCCATGTTGGATTAATACCGCGGGTCCAGAAGCATTGCCGGCCAGTATTCGTCTGTCTGCCTTATTTTTAGGATATGCCTGTCGCTCCGTAAGCATGTGAGCATACAGCTCGCCATCCTGGCCAGCGTGCCCGAGGAGCCAGTTCTTTCCATCTCAGCCTCTCTCAGGGACACTTTACTGTCCCTAAAAGTCTCATCATCGTCAGCCTCCAGACCGTCCAGATGTGTCTCCTCCTCCTGGTCAACATCGTCATCCTCATCAAAATCCTCCCCCCCTCCTCTAACTGAAGCTCCTCATCCTCCTCCTGCTCCGCAAGGGAACTTTGGAGTTGGGGCTCCCCTACAGTGACAGCATGGCGTGCAGACAGATGGACAGGATTTCCTTCCCCCATTGCTCCGTGCTGCATGAGCGTGAGTGTCTTTTCCAGCACAAATATTAGTGAAATTACGTCGTTCACACCGCAGCTGTCCCGGCTGACCAATTTTGTGGCTTCTTCAAAGGGCGTTAGAACAGTGCAGGCATCTCAGACCAGCCTCCACTGACGGAAATCAAAGCCTCACCTGCTCCCTATGGTGGAAGATTCTGGCTGCTGCTGGACAAAATCGTCCACTGCTTTACGCAGCTCAAGGAGCCGCTGCAACATGTGAAGAGTGGAATTCCACCAGGTCAGCATGTCACCTATTAAGCGGTGTGGCGGAAGACCGTTTTGTCGCTGCAGTTCCAGCAGAGCGTGGCGAGATTGTAAAGCTTCCGCGACTTTGCCAGCACTGTGCGCAGGCCAGTGAATGTTTTGAGAAATCTCTGCACCAGTAGATTTAGGACATGTGCCATACAGGGAGCATGCGTGAATTGACCCAGGTTCAGCGCTGCCACTATATTTGTCCCATTGTCACTCACTACCTTGCCCACTTTCAGCTGGCATGGAGACAGCCAGTGCGCTATTTGCTGCTTCATGTTATGAAGGCCTGTGTGGCTGCTACTGCCAAGACAAACTAAGGCTACTTTCACACTAGCATTTACATATTCCGGTATTGAGCTCCGTCTTAGGTGCTCAATACCGGAATAAAACGCTTCAGTTTTGTCCCCATTCATTGTCAAAGTGGACAAAACTGAAATGAAGACAACGGAATGCTCCTAAAAGCATTCCGTTCCGTCTCCAGACCAGAGAGCAAACCGCAACATGCTGCGGTTTGCTCTCCATACTGGGGATCCGCACCAAGACGGATCCGTCATGACCCCCAATGCAAGTCGATGGGGACGGATCCGTTCGGTGTGACACACTAGTAAACGGATCCGTCCTCCATTGACTTTCAATGGAGTTCCTGACGGATCCGTCACCTTGCACTTTTCCCTCTCAGCTCCCTCCTCCCTCCAGCAGGGGGCGCTGTGGGGAATCTTCCCATTGTGCGCTCCGTCCTCCTCCTCTGTAGTGTCCCTCTCATCTGGAACTGCTGGGACAAGTCTGGAGCTGCTGGGACAGGTAAGTAACCCCCCCTCCTCCTCAACAGTGTCTGACACATGTGGGGCCAGAGCGCGGTTCCGGCCCCACACGTGCACATGCGGCAGCACGGATCCGCTGGGACCCTTCACCCGCCGGATTCGTGCTGCCGCTAGTGTGAAAGTGGCCTAAGTCTAACACTGCATGGCAGCGTTGCACCTGGCACATATGATATGAAGGAGGAGGGTTAACTCTGCCCTGACGCTCCAGCAGGCGGACTGCCCGTGGAGGTGGAAGCAGATAGTTGTTGGGCGGTGTGCTGCAATCCTGGCTGGAAAACGCGTGGAGGTGCCAACAGCAATTGACCCGGTTGCTGGGGGGTTCCTGCCTCGTTGCCACTAAATATATTCAGCCAGTGGGCAGTAAAGGACATGTATTGCCCCTGGCCATAAGAACTGCTCCAGGTGTCCACAGTGACGTGCACGGTGCTACAGAGAGACAGTTGCAGGGAGTGTCCAATATTGTCTTCCATGTGGGAGTAAAGGGCGGGGATAGCTTTGTTTGAGAAGTAATGCCGGCTAGGGACCTGCCAGCATAGCTGAGCGTAAGCCATTAGCTCCTTAAAAGCTGGGCAGTAAACCACTGGTCTCGACCTTTGTGGCTTCAATTTCTGTTTACACAAATTACACGTGGCCATACTGCTGTCCCCCGGCAGAGTGGTGAAATACTTCAACACACCTGACATGCGCCCTCCACAGCTGGCCAAGCTTGTAGCCCTTGCACGCTTACACCCTGGTGCTGGCCCCACTATACTAGGGGTCTCGCTAGTTCCCAAGGAAGGACTGGCCCTGGGCCTAACTCGCCTCTGCCCTCTGTTGCTGCCACTACTACTACCACCCTCCTCCTCGGAGATCAAACCTTCCTCACCAGCCCGATCCGCCTCCCAGGTCCTCCGGTCTAACACATCAGATTCATCATCAGACTCCTCCCCACCACTTTTTTCGGACTGCAAATTAGGCTGTTCCCCACCAACCGACAATTCCGGGCAGTCCAAACTCTGACTGCCCTCTAAGAAATCCTCAAGGAGGCTGTCCTCCTTATTATTATTATTATTATTATTATTATTTGAATTCGTACGCAACAGCGTATAGAGTAACTTATACGTAGCATTAGCGTACAATTTATCAGTCAAGTACGTAGTGAATGCATAGAAAGCCTTAGGAACATTTTCGAATCTTAACGGAGCGAATCACCTAATATTCGGATTCGCTTCACAGCTGAAAATTTCCAAGATTCGATACGAATCAATGAATCGGCAAATAGATTCGCTCATCTCTATTAGTAATGGTGCCCCCAGTATTTATAATGCTCCCTGTAGTGCCCCCAAATTTTATACTGGCTTTTATAGGGTCCCGAATGTTTATAATGCCCCCTTAGTGCCCCAATAGTTACAGTGCCTTGCGAAAGTATTCGGCCCCCTGGGCTTCAAACAAAAAAATATAACATTTTACATTTTTGGTGAAGAATCAACAAGTGGGTCACAATTGTGAAGTGGAACGAAATTTATTGGATCATTTAAACTTTTTTTGTAATAATAAAACTGAAAAGTGGAGCGTGCAAAATTATTCGCCCCCTTGCATTAATACTTTGTTGCGCCACCTTTTGCTGCGATTACAGCTGCAAGTCGCTTGTGGTATGTTTCTATCAGTTTTGCACATCTAGAGACTGAAATTCTTGCCCATTCTTCCTTGCAAAACAGCTCGAGCTCTTTGAGGTTGGATGGAGAGCGTTTGTGAACAGCAGTTTTCAGCTCTTTCCACATATTCTCAATTGGATTCAGGTCTGGACTTTGACTTGGCCATTCTAAGACCTGGATACGTTTATTTTTGAACCATTCCATTGTAGATTTTGCTTTATGTTTGGGATCATTGTCTTGTTGAACGATAAATCTCCGTCCTAGTCTCAGGTCTTTTGCAGACTCCAACAGGTTTTCATCCAGAATGGTCCTGTATTTGGCTCCATCCATCTTCCCATCAATTTTAACCATCTTCCCTGTCCCTGCTGATGAAAAGCAGGCCCAAACCATGATGCTGCCACCACCATGTTTGACAGTGTGGATGGTGTGTTCAGGGTGATGAGCTGTGTTGCTTTTAAGCCAAACATATAGTTTTGCATTGTTTCCAAAAAGTTCGATTTTGGTTTCATCTGACCAGAGCACCTTCTTCCACATGTTTGGTGTGTCTCCCAGGTGGCTTGTGACAAACTGTAAACGAGACTTTTTATGGATATCTTTGAGAAATGGCTTTCTTCTTGCCACTCTTCCATAAAGGCCAGATTTGTGAAGTGTTCGACTGATTGTTGTCCTATGGACAGACTCTCCCACCTCAGCTGTAGATCTCTGCAGTTCATCCTGAGTGATCATGGGCCTCTTGGCTGCATCTCTGATCAGTCTTCTCCTTGTTTGAGATGAAAGTTTAGAGGGATGGCCGGGTCTTGGTAGATTTGCAGTGGTCTGATACTCCTTCCATTTCAATATGATCGCCTGCACAGTGCTCCTTGGGATGTTTAAAGCTAGGGAAATCTTTTGGTATCCAAATCCAGATTTAAACTTCTCCACAACACTATCACGGACCTGCCTGGTGTGTTCCTTGGTCTTCATGATGCAGAACCCTGAGACTATCACAGAGCAGGTGCATTTATAGGGAGACTTGATTACACACAGGTGGATTCTGTTTATCTTCATCAGTCATTTAGGACAACATTGGATCATTCAGAGATCCTCAATGAACTTCTGGAGTGAGTTTTCTGAACTGAAAGTAAATGGGCCGAATAATTTTGCACGCCCAACTTTTCAGTTTTATTATTACAAAAAAGTTTAAATGATCCAATAAATTTTGTTTCACTTCACAATTGTGACCCACTTGTTGATTCTTCACCAAAAATTTAAAATGTTATATCTTTTTGTTTGAAGCCTGAAATGTGGCAAAAGGTTGAAAAGTCCTAGGGGGCCGAATACTTTCGCAAGGCACTGTATACTGGCTCTTGTAGTGTTTCCAGTCTTTACATTGGTGGCACTAAAGGGGCTATTATAATTACTATGGGGCACTACAAGACACAGTATAACTATCTGGTGAACCTATCCCGTGATGTTAGGTGTCTGGATTGGTTAAAGGCAGGGTATGTAGTCATGTCACATCTCACGGTACTCACTTGCACAGGTTCATGAACTGTCAGCAAGGGGTTATGGCCACCATGTTCCCCAGTCTTGTCCATATACGATTTTTATCTGTGGGGAAATTTAAAACAGAAAGTGTCCACTAACAGTCCACATCCCCTGGATGAACTCAAGGAGAACATCACAAACACTGTCCAAAGCATCACAAGCAGTATCAGCCAACATAATCCAACGTGCCCAAAGATGTATAGACATGAATGTGTCTTGTGGGCATCTTTTGTGTCTTGTGGGTAATGAAAAAAGAAACCAATCCACTTGCTCGTTCATCTTGTCATACTATCGTTGGAGGTGGGCTACTTTTATGTGGGCCACATTGTATTATGTTTTCACAGAACGCTATAGAATTGTATGTGCCTTTACTGTACCTCCATATACCTACAAGTTCATATGGATGCATGCAGAGGTTTTTTTCAGTATCTTATCGGTTGGGGTCCGACACCCAGGACCCCCGCCAATCAGCTATTTGTGAAGGCACTGGCGCTCCCGTGAGGGCGGCGGCCTTAGCTTTTCCTATGCCAGTGACGTCACGTTCGTCGGTCACGTGGCCTAGGAGCAGCTCAGCCCCAACAAGTGAATGGGGCTGAATGCAATACCAAGCACAGCCGCTGTACAATGTACGGCGCTGTGTTTGGTGAGCAGGGAGAAGGTAGCGGTGCTCACGGGAGCGCCGGTACCTTCTCAAACAGCTAATCGGCAGGGGGGCTCGGGTGTCGAATCCCCACCGATCAGATACTGATGACGTATCCTGAGGATAGGTCATCAGTAGTACAATCCCGGAAAACCCCTTTAAATAGAAAACAGTCATGGCATGGCTTTGTATGCACAAAGGTGTCCTTTCTCAGAAGTACTGCATCTATTGGAGAATATGTTGATATGTGCTATATAGTGGAGCTTATATGGCAGCACTGAATCTGTGCAGGTACATTCTAGAACCAAGATGGAAACCTGATGGATGCCATCGCCATTTAGTATAAATGGAAGCTATGACTCTAGGGTGAACAGGGCCTTAGGGACATTTGGGTGTTCTGAAAGAATGATGCCCAGTTCTGAAGTGACTTACAAAACCTGTACCAGCATACATTAATATTAGTCAAATATTGAATTATCAATACATCGTAATTTCATATTTTTACCATATCTGTATTTTCATTTGTCATGTGCCTCTTTATCATAGCAAAAGACAATCCAGCTGTGTGGGGGTTAACCCTCAGCTTCTGAAAAGGATTTCAAACATGTTGTCTCTTTATTGTGAATTGGCGATAAATTCCTGGCTTTACTTTTACAACAGGAAACCTGGTAATTTTGTTTTATTGCTGTTTGGCTGCTAATAGCAATTGCTTCCCCTGCAGGAAAAAAAAGAATAGATAGGATGGAAGCATATTTCAAAGGAGGAGAAGTGCTAGACCAAGAGGTCATCCACTGAATCTGAGGGGTGGGAGGCTCAGGGGAAATCTCAGAAAGAACTACTGTACCAATAGATTAGTAGATTAATTACAAAGCTTTCCAGCGTCGCCAAAGAAAGGAGCACAATGCACAAACTGTAAAGTGTGAGCTACAAAGTTCCTGCTGTCCGCAACACACAACAGAGAGCTCTGTTCCAATGATCTTCTAAAGAGCAATGAAAAGCGCCTATAAAGACCGATTGAAGGTATTGGGTGGTACCTGATACAAAGGTTCAGATCGCAGGGTAGATGTACTAGGAGTTATTTTATACTCTTTGTAAACCAGTCTCCCAAGTGCCAGCTATTTCACATAGGACCAGGCCAAGGCAGTGCCTAAGTGGCGAGATGCAGATAGGAATCGGATATATATTCTGGCCTTACCTTGATGTATGTATGATGTATTATATCATTATGATGTAATGTAAATATCTGTCGTTGTGATTGCTACTTGATTACTATAATATACTATTGAGCTTTTCATTTCCCTCAGGAGACCCTTCCCTTATTATTGGGAGTTGCAGGGCGTAGGATGAGGTTCCTGGATGGGGTTGTTCTTGTCAGGGCAGTGAGGCTAGTTTCACACTAGTGCTTATAGATCCAGCAGGCTGTCCCAGATCTCTCTGCATTCCAGCATTGCAGGAAGCGACAGTGTTGCTGTCCGGCTCTAATAACTATTATGGGGACCGGCGGAGATCCGCCCGCAAGCCAGCAAATATGCTGAGAATTGGCCTGACTAAAACTGCTGTGTGGGTATCAGGTAGCATCTGGCAGTGCCGGATCCAGACATCTCCAGCAAGATACTCCCTGCTGGAACAGCCTGTTGTCAATGTTAGTGTGAAAATTTTTAGCGCAATAAGAGTATGACCACACAGCATGGTCATGATGCCACAGTCACATACTGCGCAGCCAATTAGGTATTGAATTGGATATTGAAGGTTCTGCATGGCCATAAACAATGCAGACCGGCTAGACAGTGCGGTCTTCATTAGTTAAATAAGAGACAGTTGTGGTCTAATTGGCTGCACACTACTTAACCACAACCCAAATTGCTCACAACAGCTGGTGGGGAACTACTAGTTGCAGTGCATTGTAGCCTCTAGTTCCTCTGCTTGACTAAAAATGGACCATTAACTACCATTCTAGTAGATTTTAACCATGCCTATAAAACACTGAATACACATATACAGCATGAAGGGAACCTGTAGTCATATGGCCAGGGGCATAACTACCATAGAGGCAGACCATGCGACTGCTATGGGGCTCAGGGCAAGAGGGGGCCCAGTTGGGATCACCCCCTCTTCTACTGGGGGTGAAAACTTGGTCACGACTTTACCCTCTAAAGGAACAACTTTTAGCAAATGAGACAGTGGAAAAAATGTTCCAAGGGGAACTAAAGGGGTTTAGGCAGAAACCCTTCTGTCCTGGGTGGGGGGCCTGGTTTGATCCTTGCTATGGGGCCCTTACTTCTCTATTACACTTCTGCATATGGCTACTCTGGGGAGCACTAAATAATGTGGCCTAATGGAAGTAAGTAAAATACAAAGTAAATAAAATACCATATTTTTCGTCCTATAAGACGCACCTAGGTTTTAGAGGAGGACAATAGGAAAAAAATATTTTTCATTAGACCTCAAGTCAGATCACCAACCAGACCCCCCAATTTTAATCAGACCTCAGCTGTGAGCCCCAATCCCAAAGGGTGAGTCAAAAATGATCCGCACTCTGCCTGTGGAATGTATTTTAATCAACATTCATTTTAATACACCTTAACCATCTGTCACCAAGCTTTCTTATTCCCTCATTAAAGATCAGTATAATTACAGTATAATTACAATGATACCATATTTATATAATTTTTCTTGTGTTTTATTGACGGAGTGATTTTCAGTTTTTGTGTTTTCATTTTTTACTCCCTGCCTTCTTGGAGCAATAACTACTTTTTTAATTTACTGTTCACATAGCCATATTGGGGCTTGTTTTTTGTGGGACAAGTTGTACTTTCCAATGACACCATTTTATATTGCCTAGGATATAGTGAAAAGCTGACACTGGCACACATTATTACTATCACAGAGTGGGCAGAGCAAAGTGGAGTATGCCCTGTGGCATGTAAGTTCCCAAAGGAGGGAAAAACAGCAGCAGAGACACTTGGGACTGTACAGGCAGGACAGACAGGACTTGTGTAGCTGCCGATTTAGCCCCCCTACTAAGATGTATGGGCTGAGGTGTGAGCAGAGGAGAGGGAAGCACGTGGAGAGTGGGAAATATGAGACCGGAGAGACGCTGCAGCATGACCGGTAAGGAAGCAGTGTTTACAACAGGGAGAGGGGAAGGAAGGAGTCATGCGATACCTGTGGAAGAGCAGGGAGATGATCTGCAGCAATGTCCCTATGGCTTCTGACTGGTAGGGAAGCAGGAGATTGTTGGCTTTGGGGAATTGGTACTCACTGGAGGAGGAGAGGTAGGTCTGTGCCTAGGAGATTTACACCGCCCAGAGCATCGAGGGAGGCTAGGGCTAAGACGATCCAGAGCACGTGAGCACATTCTAAGATGTGTATATTTGTATGTACATCTGGTGATGTGTATATAGCTGTGTATATTTGTATGTACATCTGGTGATGTGTGTATGTCTATATATTTGTATGTACATCTGGTGATGTGTGTATGTCTATATAGATGTGAATATTTGTATGTACATCTGATGATATGTGTATATAGCTGTGTATATTTGTATGTACATCTGGTGAAGTGTGTATGTCTATATAGCTGTGTATATTTGTATGTACATCTGGTGATGTGTGTATGTCCATTTAGCTGTGTATATTGGTATGTACATCTGGTGATGTGTGTATGTGTGTGTGTATATATATATATATATATATATATATATATGTACATCTAGTGATGTGTGTGTCTATATAGCTGTGTATATTTGAATGTACATATGGTGATATGTGTATATAGTAGTGAATATTTGTATGTATATCTGTTGATGTATGTCTCTATAGTTGTGTATATTTGTATGTACATCTGGTGATGTGTGTATGTCTCTATAGCTGTGTATATTTGTATGTACACCTGCTGATGTGTGTATGTCCATTTAGCTGTGTATATTTGTATGTATATCTGGTGATGTATGTGTATATAGCTGTGCATATCTGTATGTACATCTGGTGATGTGTGTATGTCTATATAGCTGTGTATATTTGTATGTACATCTGGTGATGTGTGTATGTCTCTCTAGCTGTGTATATTTGTATGTACATCTGGTGATGTGTGTATGTCTATATAGCTGTGTATATTTGAATGTACATATGGTGATATGTGTATATAGTAGTGAATATTTGTATGTATATCTGGTGATGTATGTCTCTATAGCTGTGTATATTTGTATGTACATCTGGTGATGTGTGTATGTCTCTATAGCTGTATATATTTGTATGTACATCTGATGATGTGTGTATGTCTCTATAGCTGTGTATATATGTATGTACATCTGGTGATGTGTGTATCTCTCTATATATTTGTATGTATATCTGGTGATGTGTGTATGTGTATATAGCTCAGCATATTTGTGTGTACATCTGGTGATGTGTGTGCAGTATGTTTATTTGTATGTACATCTGTTGATGTGTCTATATAGCTGTGTATATTTGTATGTATATCTGGCGATGTGTGTACAGTATTGTCTATATAGCTGTGTATACAGTACGTACAGCAGCAGTATCCAAACAGAATGAGAGTCACAAGTCCTGAAAAGCCTCAGACTTCTCCTCCCACCACGGACACTCCCACTGGCTTTACTCATTGCCCATTGGCCACCCCTCTTGAATAGGCGTGTCGGGGGTGTGGCGACCAGAGCAGAGACAGAAGCGTAGTTCTAGTTCCCTGTCAGTTCCCGACGTGCAGAGCAGTAGAGAGGAGCCTGTGGCCGGGAGGCTGCTGCACGGGCGCAGATTCATCCAGCTCATCCATCAATCTCTGCACGATCGGTTCTGCTCCTCCGCTCCCCTGTATCTCCTCTCTGGACCCGGTGGGGCACCCAACAAGCCTGAATGTGCCGAGGATCTAAGCTGCAGCCAGACATCCAAGAGGGGGATCTAGCACACAGGAGAGGATTAAGTGGATGGTTCTTCTGCAGCACTCGGTCACCGCACATTTTGCACTTCTCCCGGTAATATTTATTATCTGCAGCAAAAGGCATCAGTGGATCTCTGCTTGTCCTCACAGATCCGGTCCGGTTCTGCTCTGCTCGCTGTGGAGTTTACAGGAACGATGGTAACAAAGACATTTCTCTTCTTGCCCGTTAATATTTAAATTCATTTTTGGATTGTTTTTCTGATTTTCTGCTGTCATCCTGATATGAAAACGCTGCCCCCGAGGCTTGAAAAGAAATTGAATTCTCACTGCTAAGAAGAAAAAAAAAATCAAGATTAATAAGACAGGGAGGCTTTCTCTAGATCCCTGCTCTGGCAAGATCTGGAGTGCCCTGAATTTTCTGTACAGATCGGTTGTACTGCTAATTTGTCCTCTGTCCTGGAACATACAAGATACTTATTACCCTAATTATTAGTATTCTTCCTATTATTTCTGGTTCATTTGACACTTGGATTAATGGTACCAACTTTAAGTCCAAGCACTACATGACACTTAAGACAATTGATGGTCCTTGAAGACACATTTTCATTTCAACTCTGATTCCCATCCCAAGGCTTTTACCACTGGGTTTTGCTGGAAGATTAAAGGAATATTTCTGAAGACCTTATGGCTTGGATTGAGTTTTAGAGTCCTACAAAGACTTTCTTTTTCCTGGATCAAAGGCAGTAAAGCAGGGAGAAAAAAGGAGATTTATGGTAAATATTTTCACGTCTGAGCTTAAAATTGAAATATTTCACAATTCAGATTTTAAGGGTATGATAGAGCAGATGGTGGATTTTCCTCCCAGCTATCTTCTTATGAATGCTGGTTTAAACTAGTTACTTTATCTTAATCGTTCCCCATCTGCGTATAATTAATGGAAACCTCTTTTTTCTTCCGAACTGTTTGAATGAACTGTCAGAGTATAGATTTGGTTTATTATATATACATGTATAGTGTGGGTGCTTTTTCATCACAGTGATTTAGGGTCTGGGAATGTTATAATGTTTTAATACTGTGTTGGGTGAGGACCTGCTCATGGGGATAAGTGGGCTCCTGACAGGGTTATGCACTTTGTTCTAGCACTTCAGAGGCTTTATTTTCTACTAAAGCTGGCCATACACATTTTAGTAGAAGCTGCTTGATGGTTGAACAGACATTCATCTGATGAATGATGGTTTTTCAGACATGACCATACATGTTTTAATCCATATTGGACTTTACGGATGTTCATCTTGGCCATAAAGGTTTCATGAAACTGGGTGACAGGAGATCTTTCTGGGACCATTCCTTCATTGAAAGATCTTCTGTCCATGAGCAATGTTGAAAACCCTGTTATTAAATTTCAGTTGTTATTTTTCACCCAACAAACAATCGTTTTGGTTGAAATTGTTCATTTTGATCAACTTTAGACTAATGTATGTGGCCATGTTAGAGATGGACATAAACATTAAATAGAGGTTGGTTGATGGTTGAACTAACATCTGGTGAATGATCCTTTCACAGACACATTTTACTCCATATTGGCCATCAAAGTTGTTCAAAGTGCCCATACACGTTTAATGAAACTGGACGATGGATGGTAACGTTCCTTCAAAGAAAGATCTTTCGTCAACGAACTGTCTTTCCTCCGACTATTGGACAAAAATAATAAACACGACTGACTTTTTAGACGATAATGATCATCTGTCATCTAAAATGATAGTTCTTAAATTTCACCCGGCGAATGTTTTGCTTGAAATCGTCTGTTTCGATCAACTTTCATCTAATGTGTATGGCCACCTTAAGAGTATAGAAGTCAGCAGAAACAGATCTTCATTTGTAGTTTTATTGTATGAAGATTTGGCATTAGTATGTATAGGTAACGTGTATACAAAATACATATGCGTAGACGTTCCTTTGTAAAAGAGGAACATCTTAGCTTCCTAGACTTGGCATGCCATATTTTAGGACTGAATAGGTCTAAGGGGGTAGGTCATTAGGCCTTTGTCCCTTAAGATTTATTGCTGTAATCTTTGTTGAGTTCTTATTCTATAGAACAACATGTAAATATTTACAAGCATAGGCAATGGTGCTGTATATCACTGTGTGCCTGTCAGCCTCTCTGAAGTGGCTTGAAGCCATTTAATGTCCTCCTTCTGGAAAGTTGAGATGACTTTGTTTCCATCTCACAAGCTACAGACAGACAGTATCTTTTGTATTTGAGTAAGGCAGTATGTCAGGGAATTGATCTTGCATTGTCTTTTTTATATTGGTGTTTGAGTTGTTCTCATGTGCGTGCTCTGGTGCAGCTAGAAATATATGATCATACAAGTCGGATAAATATGATGGGATAAAAGCATTCAATTCATAAGTAAAGGGGATTAGCGAGCATTTGTCTGCGCTATAAGGGTCAAGGACAGAATGGATGTCATTACAATTACTGTTGAATGTATGACCCT
This sequence comes from Rhinella marina, assembly GCA_900303285.1. NCBI lineage: Eukaryota > Metazoa > Chordata > Amphibia > Anura > Bufonidae > Rhinella > Rhinella marina. The sequence goes on along the minus strand of ONZH01004590.1, from coordinate 116,769 downwards.
TGTGCTGGTTTTATCACACAGTTGTATATAAAACAGAATTTGTGTTGTGCTTTTGTTCCTTTAGTTGGTTTTGTGTTTCAGTGCTGATTCTAATCAATTTCTGTCCGATGATTGCTAACAAGCGTTCGTAGTAAGCAATCATCTGGCAGTGTAATACTGCCACCGATTGCCCAATGAATGAGCAAGCGCTCGCTCATCGGGCAATCCAGATCTTTCAGGATGTTGAAAGATCAGAATTTGCCGGTGGCAGATCGTGCTGTCCAATTACGATCTGCCGCCAGCAAACCACAGTATATCATGGGGGCGAGCAATGGCATAGCGATCGCTCCTCCCCATGCTGCAGAGTAGATCATTGCACGTAATAGCAGAGGTCTCCTCCGCTACTGAGCAGGCGATTGCCGGAAAGGAACGCTTCCCTCCCGACAATTGTTTGCCTTCTCGGGGTGTCTAATACACCCTTGAGCATCTGTATACATACTCCCTTTCATGGGATCTTAATTTTTTAATTTTTATTTTGCATTTGTGTATTAAATATTATATTAAATCAATAGCATTAAAATAATTTTCTTTTCTATACAAAATTACATTATATTTTTTATTTGGGAAATTTTTTTTTTCAATTTTTCTTAAGGCTCTTTCTTCTGTCTGGCAATTTAAAGACCAGTACTCTGACACTGAATTCCCAGTATGGGTTGAGAAATAATGCAATTTAATAGCAATTATCACCCACAAATTACATTTTAGGTCACCAGTCCCCCTCCATCTGTGACCATGTCTGGTGTATCCGGAAAGAATAAGTGCTAGACCCGAGTGGACAACACTGGCTTTTCTTTCTGCACTTGAAATGATGTGTGATTGGGTGGAGCGATGGAGTTTAAATGTCCTTCCCACCTGTTGAGAGTAGTACAAAGGATTGCAGTTTCCTGACACAAAGCTAGGTAGTTAGTTTATGGGTAAGGATTTTCTTTTAAAATCTGTGAATCTGTAAAACAAATGGAATGGATATATTACTGTGGTGGCCTTGACCTTGGTCAGGGCGGTCTCCAGGAATTTATTGCACATCAAAAGAAATAGGCAAATGAAGAGTGTGAGAAGATCTATGTGGCAATGCTCTTAAAATGCACATTTTGAATTGACTGTACATATATTAGCTCTAGGAGAAGACTTTTGACTGCTTGATTGGTTGGGCCAAGGCTGTAATTTATATTTGTGCCCTGTTGTAATGTAGATTATGTCTCTGGGCTGAGGTTTTATATGGAAGGAATTTTCTAGTTTGAATTTGCTCTAAATCATTAATGTCTCTACGTGACGAAACCAAAAGGAGTTTCTACCCTGTGGGAGTTATAGGGGCTACCTGAGAGGCCTCACTGAGATATCTAACTAGGGATGACCTTTCATTCTCCAGTAGTGGCCAACGAAGGAGACATTAATGTGCTTGTTTTCCTTTGCAGGGAAAAGGTCAGTTTTGACTTCAAGTAATGCTTCAAGGCTTTTTTTATATCCATTTGTTCATTTGCAGAAGGCTCCTTTAAGGGCTGTAGGGTTTATTGGGTGTATCTTCCCAGAGCTAAATTCATTATCGGGATGTTTGCCTGAGCTTATGCATTTACGTGCTAATATCATCTGCTAGGGTTACATCCTAGCAAAATCACATACTATTTCTTATAATAAGAATCCTTTTAAGTTTCTTAGGGTACATAATGGTTCAAGTTGTATATTCTAGGGTGCCTTCTGCTTTAGTGTTTTATATCATAGGGTGCCTAGTGGTTCAATGGTGTATATTCTAGGGTACCTGCGGCTTGATTGCTTTATATCTTATGGTACCTGGCAGTTCAGTGTTGTACAGGGTGGCAAACCAAAAAGTAGCCCACCTCCAATATATCCAAATCAAACTGCCTAGTAGTAAATCTGCCTTAGTTGTCCATAGCAACCAATCAGAGATCAGCTTTCAGTTCCTGTTTGGTTCTGATTGGTGGCTATAGACAACTAAGACAGATTTACTATTAGGCAGTTTGATTTGAACATATTGGAGACGGGCTACTTTTTGGTGGGCAACCCTATATTTTAGGATGCCTGCTGCTTCAGTACTTTATATCTAAGGGTGGTTCAGTGTTATATATTTATGGGTGCATGATGGTTCAGTTCTTTATATCTAAGGGTACCTGGTGGTTAAGTGTTTTATGTTATAAGGTACCTTGTGGTACAGTGTTGTATATTTATGAGTGCCTGATGGTTCAGTTCTTTATATCTTAGGCTACTTTCACACTAGCGGCAGTCCGGATCTGGCAGGTGAAGGGTGCCGCCGGATCCGGACTGCCGCAGGGACATGTGTGGGGCCGGAACCGCGTTCGGGCCCCACACATGTCACATAGTACCATATACATACACATACATACTTACATACTGCAGGGGCGCTGTAGGGAATCGTCATAGCTGCGCGCCTCCTAGGTGTGAAGACGGCCTGCCTGCCTGCCTGCCTGAAGTATGTAAGTATGTATGTGTATGTCTGTCTGTATGTATGTGTAGGTGACGGATCCGTCCTGAACTCCATTGAAAGTCAATGGAGGGCAGATCTGTTTACCATTGTGGTCACACCAGACGGATCCGTCCCCATTGACTTGCATTGGGGGTCATTCCCGATCCGTCTTGGTGCGGATGCCTGGACCGGAGAGAAAACCGCAGCATGCTGCGGTTTGTTCTCCAGTCTGAAGACGGAACGGAATGCTTTCAGGAGCATTCCGTTGTCTTCAGTTCAGTTTTGTCCCCATTGACAATGAATGGGGACAACACGGAAGCGTTTTTTTCCAGTATTGAGCCCCTATGACGAAACTCAATACCGGAATTTAAAAACGCTAGTGTGAAAGTAGCCTTAGAGTACCTGGTGGTTCAATATTGTATATTCCAGGGTGCCTGGTAGTTAAGTGTTTTGTTGCCTTTGTTAACTGTGGTTAGGTGTCCGCATTTTGGAAGACACATCTGTATACAGTCTAATAGTTCCTTCTGCTAATGGATACCATGATGGGTTTAGTTTGTGTTTGTTTAGCTGGAGATTTAATGGGAACCGTCAGATTAGTAGGCATCTTGATGAGCGGGCCTGCAGATGGGTCATTCCTTCTTTTGTCTGTCCTTGTTTTGCTGCTGAAGGTAGACACAATAAAACTCTGTTCTGCCTTTCAACCTCCCAACAGATAACAAGGCAGAGAGGAAATGAAAGGGCTTAATGGCATATGGCCTAGTAACCATTTACAAACAAGTGGAGGCTGAAAACCCTGGGAGAGGGTATCTGAATTAACTCTTAGAAAAATAGATGGTCTAAAGGTAAACAGCTATAGGGGATTTATAGAATGTTTATTGTATATCTGCAGGATACACAGCTTGACTAAATATTTAGACTGTGGAATATTAACTGTATGTGTATTTACTCAGCAGCATCTCCAAAGGAGGCATTACTGTCCCGAATAAACTAACATTGTAAGTTTAAATCATAGCTTACTGATCCTTAGATCCAAAATTAAAGACGGTATATTGCAGAGGAAACTCACACAAGTATAGAACACATGAGAGCCATGCAGGTGTTGCCTAGTTTGAAATGGAACCTAACCTGGGTAGCATGTCCATGAAGCTTATATCTTCTCCCTTACTTGCTTTGTTTTTTATTCTGGTACTGCAGTGTCCCCCCCCCCCCCCTCCTCTCAAACACCAAAAACTTACTGTAAGGTCTGAAAGCTTTCAGTGAAATTGGCCTTAAAGGGCCAGTTCAAATTTAACAAAAGAATCTATACTTGCCCCTTTTCTCCACTGCTTCTTTCTTCCAGTGCCGAGCTTCTGTCCTCCCACCACTTTGTTCTCCTGGCTGTAGCAGTGAGGTTCTGTGCACATAGGTCACCACTAGAGCCAATCACTGGTCTCAGTAGTGTCTTCCCATGTACTGCTGCAGCCAGGAAGATGTCATCAGCACTGGAAGCGGCTCAGTGCAAGAAGCGATGGGGAGAAAAGGGGTGATTATTGATCCTTTTTATTATTTTACCACATTTCAGGGGCTGTCTGAGTTTTTGTTTAGTCCCTTCAATGTGAGGATGTGTGTGAGATGGCAAAATTAGGTGGAGGACAGGAACGTAATTGGATATATAAATGATATGCGACTAGATATAAACAAATGGAACTTTAAGGCGTTGTTCAGATGTGTGTTTTTTTTATTTCCATTCTGCTTTGTTATTGGAGCAGAACAACAAAAATTACAGAAGTGCCAGATCTGTTCACAGACATGATAGATGCCTACTGACTGATGCGCTCCCTCTGATTTTCATCATGAGGATCGGCATTTTACTGGACAAAATGGTGCAGCCTCTGTGCATACGGCTGTGTCTGTACTTTGGTCCACATACAACAGATTCGCAAAATACAGATACCTTTTAGGTGCATTCCGCAGTTTTCTCACTCTCAATGATAGAAAGGTCTATTCTCACCCACAATGTTGACCAGAATAGGACATGTATGGAAATACAAATGTGTGCATGAGGCCTTACAGAGAAGAATCCAGGATGGGATAATTACATGCAGTTTGGGGTGGAAAAGCCCAGTATAAGCTCAGAAAAAAAAAATCTTGGTTTGGAATAGTTAAACAAAGGTCAATGAAGGTAAATCCTGGTTTGAGGCCTTCAGTGAAGTTTGTCTGCCAAGTGGGCCTAATTGTAATTTTCCATAGTATGGGGTTGTAATTACACAGCAATTATCTCTGTATATAATTTTATTTTCTGTTATAATGACAATCCACAGATACAGACCTTTATAGAGATCCCTGAGCCATGGGGAAGCAGCCATATAGGGAGTGACGGAAACAGACTTGTAGATCAGGAATAAAATAATCTAATATCTGCAGCTTAATTCTCTTGTTTTCATATTAACATGGTTGACCTCTAGATCATAAGTGTGATGAGGTGGAAATGATTGCCACAGGCGGGTACTTTAGGTATTTCAGCTTGGATGACCTATTACACGGTTTAAACAGTGAAAACAATCAGGAGGTTTTTTTTCTTTTTCTTTTTTTTTTTTTTTTTTTTTAATTTTGGTGAAGTGGAGACTATGGGGAGCCGGGGGTAGGGGGGATTTATAGAGGCCGATATTTAGCCTATGTTTTCAGCAGCCCGTGAGTTATAGTGTTAGTTAAAATTATCCCAGTCAAATACATTTTACAGATTAATGGCAAATTTGTAAAATATATAAACTGTTATTTTTCTGGCGCATTGTGTGAGGAATCTCATGTCCTCATGATACATCACAGATATTGATATATACAGATTCCAGCAGATTCCATCGGCATTTTTCTTTTCCAGTATTGAGATTAATTTTGTCTCATTCATTGTCAATAGGGACAAAACTGAACTGAAGGGAATGCAGTTCTCCAGAATGTATTCCGTTCCGTTTGGTTGCGTTCCCATAACGGACAGAAAACCGCAGCAAGCATGGGATGCGGAGCAAAAAGGATCCGACGTGACACATAATACAAGTCAATGGGGGGCGAATCTGTTTTCTCGAACACAAAAGAAAACAGATCCGGCGCCCATTGACTTAAAATGATTTTAGAGACAGATCTGTCATTGCTATTTTAAAGATAATACAACCGGATGCATTCATAACGGATGCAGCAGGTTGTATTATCAGTAACAGAAGCGTTTTTGCTGAGCCCTGCCTAATATGTGAGGACTTGCTTTATTTGTCTTAGAACCAATTAATATTCTAACTAGAGGGACCACTGCAGGGGTACACCACCAATTAGGCCCGGTGAGGCAATCGCCTCAGGCAGCACTAGGTAGGGGCAAATCTATATCTCTTTTGTGTGTGTACTACCTAGCTTTTTGTTGTACTCCTCTCTGTGATAATGAGATGACTCCTAATAAGTGATCTCTGCAGAACAGGAAGTGTCAGTCTATTATGAGGCTCAGTGGTTATCGTGAAAACTGCAGGAATGTTTTTGAAAACATAGACAGTGATATGGAAAATTGAAAAAACATTCTTAAAATATGTTTAATATAAAAACATAATTTAACCTGTAGGTCATGTGAGGAATACAATAGGTATCATACATACGGATCTCTCTTATTACCCTTTATATGCTAACCTGATATCAAATAGACTTTCCTCCAGGTATTCGTAAAGTGTACAGCGGTAGACCGCTGAGTACAGTGATTGGCTGAAGCAGTCACATGCCGTATCCCGTGACTTCACCGCCGAGTACTGGACCAGCGCTCATGAGAACAGTGCTGGAATAAAGAGTGTGTATTACATTAGGTTTTTTTTAAGCTATTGTCTGAAATATTTAATTATCAGTCAACCCTCTTAGTGATATATTCCTCGAATGATTATCTGCCATCTTAATCCATGTATAGGTGTCTCATTCCCATCCCATTTTGCTATAAGCACCCTTCTGTAAGAACTTCAGGCCTCTCAATCTCTGGCAGCCAGTTTCTGGACTACAACACCTCTCCTGAAGACTGGTTCTGCTGATGGCATTTTCTAAGCTCATCCCCCAGCCAACCCCCCCCCCCCCCCGCCCCCACACTCCTGTTATTCTTAAAACCTGAGATTTCAGTTCCAGAGCAAGTGGAGTGTTACCTCTGGTCCGGTGTGTAACCTGACAGCAATGTCAGCCCTCTGTCTTACGGATGCATAACTCCTTCATTCTGTCATCAGGTGCAAGCTACGGTAACTGGTGCTCTTTATGTACTGTAAATCCAGCAGCTGCATACAAGACTAAATTTAACCCATTTGCTAAATGCTAAGACGCCAGTACAGACTGGCTGTTTAGATTATCAATGTAATGGAGGGCAGTGACACTCAGATAAACACTGGAGACGCTTTCTTATCAGTTGTTATATATACTCCTTGTAAGTAGTGCGAGTGAAATATGTTGCACTCTGCTTTCCTTATTTTGTGATATTTTATTTTAGATATTCTAAAGCATCAATGGAAGGTTATTATTTGTGACATGTGGGTATATATGACTAAAACATTCATTTTGAGGTTGTTTTTCACACTTTTTGGGCCCATGCACATAGACATGGAGCCTACATGGCAGTTTACAGGAGCCGGACTGCTCCCTAGTCTGGACTCTGGAGCCATAGTCAATGCACATATCTATATGACTGAAAATGTATTTTTAATTTATTATACTCACTTACATAGCTCTGTTATATTCCGCAGCGATTTACAGACATTAGCATCAAGCTGTTCCCAATGGTTCTCATAATCTAAGTTCCCTATCATTCCATCCATTCCATAAATCCATTCCATACATTTTGATGGGAGTTGTTTCTGCACAAATGACTGGATTTCTGCAAACCCTATTCCGATGAATGGGACCTTTATGGAAATTTCATCAACAAATCTGCCTCATGTGGATATATAGAGGACCTGTAACCTCTCCTGACATGTCAGTTTTACTTGCATTTCCCATGTAATAACAATTCTGTTGCATCTATTCTTATGACTCTATAATATGCCATTCCTTTATTATTCCTGCTAGAATTTATGAATGAATTGCCAGCAGTTTTTAGTAATATGTGTTATCAGTTGGGGGGGTGTCCCTGCACAATCTGACACTGGCTGCATTGATTAGACAATGTCAGACTGTGCAGGGACGCACTCCCAACTGGTAACACCCTTCTGGACCTTCATTGCGAAATTCTAGTAATTCATTCATAACTTCTAGCTGAAATAATAAACGGATGGTACAACATGGCATTCTAAAAATAAATGCTCCAGAATTTTTATTATATGGGGAATGCAAGTAGTTACTAAAATGGACATTTAAAAAGAAGTTACAGGTCCTTATTTAAGGTCTCCTTGGTGGTCCTTAAGGAAGCTATTTTACATTGACTTCTTCATCCTTAGTGAGCATTCTTCAACCCGTCAGCAGCTTTAGGACTCTTTTATATGAGTGAGTTGTGCGTCCAGATGCAATGCCTGACGCGAACAAATTGCATCCAGACTGAATCCTGACCCATTCATTCCAATGGGCCTGTGTACGAGTGTTTTTTTTCACGCGTCTTTACATTTGGAAAAAAATCGCAGCATATTCAATATTTTGGGTTTTCAAGTAACTCTAGTTTCATAGAAGTGAATGGGCTTGCGTGGATACAATAATTTCACTGATTCTGTTATTCTGTCACTGTTATTCTTCAGGTTTTCTTCATGCGCCTGCAAAGCGCATACAATTCGGATGGAAAAAACACACGCACAGTGCAACACAATTGCAGAAAAACTGTTTGAATTTGCGTGCAAAACCATCCGTTTTTCCCTGACACAATCTGTATCACTGTTGTAAAACAGGGGTCATTTAATCACCACTCCAAAGCAGTGTGGACTCCATTTGATCTCAGTCTACTAGCTGAAAAGCAAAATTTTCTCAATACTCTGTGGCTGCCCTAGTTATGGACCACCAAACGATACATTATAAGGGGTGTCTGATGGGCACAAAAGGACCCATTAGCTTGCAGGTGCCTAAATTTGAAGGGCATGCCCTGCATGAACAGTGACGTCCTTGTATACAGGCCACAAATTGGAATTATAGGTAACCAACCCATTATGCATCCATTGGTCTTGATGCAACTGGGATATATTGTTCTTGGACCAGACACTAGCAGTTTTGATTTCATGCTCTTTGCCATTTTAATTTTGACTGTTTACCAGCTAAAGTAATATTTTCATTGGCATGAAGCTTGAAGTGATAGATTATCTCCTAAATCCATTTTCTGCGTGGTCTCTGATCTAATGCTGTTTTCAGTGTCCTACCCTTTGATACATTTAACCTTTGGTAAACAGGGTAAAGATATTTCATTAAGGCAATGTGATTTCACTGCCTTTGAAGTGGCTGGATTTCAGTTACTCAGTAGCTACATGACCTTAAGGCAAATCTTTTAATCTCTCTGAACTTGGGTTAAAATAATTTGATTGTAAGCTCTTAGAAACAAAAGAAAAGATTTACTTCAAATTATGTTGAAAATAAATGTTGAAAGTTTCCAGAAAGTCTATTGAAATTGATATTTTAATGTAAATATTATGTAGATATTCTGTACCTCAACCCCAGACAATGGGGCCAATTGATCTGTATGTTTTTGGAGTGTGGGAAGAAAACCTACATGAACCCAAGGAGAACATACAAACGCCATGCACATGTTGCCCTTGGTCATATTGAACCTAAAACCCCAGTGTTGGAAGGGAAAAGTGGTAACCATTGAGCCACCATGCTACAAGTAGGAATTTTACAAAATACTAATTTGACAACAGACATTTATGCTCGCCCAAGCTTTCATAGTCATTGTAGATGTCTATCCATGTACTCTTTAGATGACGCTCCTTGCCCACTACTCTTTGTAATAGGTCAGACTTTGGATCTTATATGGGGAGCAATTCTGATTTGAGAGAGATTGCATAAGGTCATTTACCACTATCCTTGCTATGTCTTGGTCCTCTCCCTTGGCATGGAGGGAAAAGGAACTGAAGATAGGAAGGTGGGACCAACTGTAGGTTTCCTTAAGTACCTAAAGGTTTACCTTCAAGTTTCCCCTCTTTAGAACACAGAAGAAATTACTTTTCTTATATAAATCTGTAATCTTACCCATCACTTAAAGCATCCACTGTTGTCTCCTAGCAGACCCCCCCGTTACATGCTAATGTAAGGAGCAGTGCATGGCGTAGGCATTCAAAGCGGGAGCAGTGCATGGCGTAGGCATTCAAAGCGGGAGCAGTGCATGGCGTAGGGATTCAAAGCGGGAGCAGTGCATGGCGTAGGGATTCAAAGCGGGAGCAGTGCATGGCGTAGGGATTCAAAACGGGAGCAGTGCATGGCGTAGGGATTCAAAACGGGAGCAGTGCATGGCGTAGGGATTCAAAACGGGAGCAGTGCATGGCGTAGGGATTCAAAACGGGAGCAGTGCATGGCGTAGGGATTCAAAACGGGAGCAGTGCATGGCGTAGGGACTCAAAGAGCTCCAAAGGGAATAAGTGAGGTGTTAACATATACCCCCTTCCCCGAAATCCCACCAAGGGGCTAAAACATAATATCAACCCAAGTCCTGCTTATATTAAAGTGAAGCGCTCATTGCAGATGCACTTTAATCTTTCAGCTTAAATGCTAAGTAACCATTTACTGTCCAGTTTATTTTTTACATATCCGATCTCTGTATGTGGATCTACTGAGAAACTACTATGGCATTAACATATAATGACTGCTGTAAAGTATTTGTATTTTTGGTTTTTATTCTTTTATATCATGCTTACATATTTCACAGTGCTGTAAAGAGATTACAAATAGCTCACAAGCAGGTCAATTGCACATAAATATATGAGATTGTCTTCTCTTTATTTGAACCCAGAGTTAAATGAGTGCCGCTTGTGGTTCTGGTGCTGTGCTGTGTGGGGTAACCGGGTTGCTTCCCATATTAGTAGTATAGTGAGGATCAAGGTGCTGTTCTACAAGGAGGGGGTGCACTGTTGTAGGTTAGGTCCATGTTGCTAATCAAGTTTATACTAGTTGGTAGTTGGTAGGTGAATTTGAAGGGAGCAGCCTAATGTATTAATCATTTCATCACTCGCTGACTCTCCAGTTGACCAGACACATTAGCCCAGAGTTGATCAAATTGTAGAGTTTCTATCAAACTGCTCAATCGTTTTAGGGTGCTTTCACACTAGCGGCATTGTCCAGCAGACTGTTCCAGCAGGTGAACAGCCTGCTGGATCCGTGCGGCCGGGACTCCGCTCTGGCCCCATCCACTATAGTGGGGACGGGCCGGAGTTCCGGCCACAGCACGGCAAGCATGCCGAGAGGCGGCCGGACTGCAAATACGACATGTTAACCCGCCAGAACATAATGTGACAGTAACCTTAACCGCACTATGACAGACCATCGTCTGGAATGAAGTCCTTTCTCCAATGGCATTGAACGCGCATGGCTATTTTGACCAACTGTAATGGATTAATGTGTACCGCTGTGTTGGTAGATGATCCATCATTCAGTGGCTGTACAACCATCAAACAACTTGTGTCCAATGTGTATGGCTATCTTTAAAATTAATACAGGTGACTGAGAAGTTAAAGAAAAAAATCAAACGCATGACACTCCATTACAAGCTTTTAACCTCTCTCATAACTCTATGTTGTATCCTTCCTTTATTATTCCTGCTAGAAATGTATGAATGAATTGTTAGCAGTTTACAATGAAGGTCCAGATGGGTGCTACCAGTTGGAGGTCTGTCCCTGAGTAGTTTGACACTGCCCAATCAGTGATGTTGGTTTCAGACTGTGTAGGGACACACCCCAACTGATAATGCCCATCTGGACCTTCATTGCAAACTGCTAACAATTCATTCATACATTTCTAGCAGGAATAATAAAGGAATGACACAACATAGAGTTATAAGAATAGATGCTCCAGAATTGTTATTTCATTTGGGAATGCAGTCAGTTACTAAAATAGACACGTTATAGGTTCTAGTTAAGATTTTGGTACTTTCCATACGCTGATGATGTGTGTTTGCATGTCTGATCAATGATCCAATGTTTACGGCTGGGTGTAACTGAACTTAACGCTTTGTGGAGGTGTTTGAATCCGCAGGACTCTTTTGTTATATTTCAGTCTGGATATCTTTGGTCTTATATATCAGACATTTAGTTGTTCTACTGTTCAACTAAGAACATTGTCACCCCCCCCCCCCCCCCCCCCCCCCTTCCCCCCCCCCCCCCCCCCCCCCCCCCCCCCCCCCCCCCCCCCCCCCCCCCTCAAGATTCATCTCCTTAAGAAACCAGTCATCAGGAACCTGCAGCGGAAGATCATAAAAGCCTAAGTATTGTTCAACTTGGTGGTATTAACCCTACCAGCCATTATTCCTGGTTTAGTAGGGTTGATCCTTCCTACAAACGCTCTTGAAAGCAAATGCCCAAATATGTCTTATTTCCATATAATATTGTGGAAACCTAAATAAAATCATTTTAGCCACTTCATTCTAAAAAATCTATGTTAATACAAAGTCATGGACTCCACCAATGTGATTTTCAGACATATTGTATATTGTTGATGTATTTGATTTTTTATTTTTTTTTGCATATTTCTGTACAAGGTTATAGGATTAGGCCCAATTCACATGACCGTATGTTCATTTCCGTATCTTATCCGCATTTTTGCGGATAAGATGCGGAACCATACGGACCCATTCATTTTTCCATAGGAGAAAAAAAGATGCGGAATGCACACGGTGTACATTCCGCATCCGTATATTACGGAAGTTCTCCCACAAAAAAAATGAAACATGTCCTATACTTGTCCGCAAAACACGTCCGTAGCCCCATTAAAAGTCAATCGGTCCGCAAAAATGCAGAACACTACGGAAGACATTCCGTATGTCTTCCGTTCCGTTTTTATATGGACACGGAATACATACGGTCGTGTGAATGGGGCCTTATGGTCTTGTTTCGTTCCATTGTTGGCAGATCTTATATCCACTCTACATAAGGTTTGGCGTATTGTACGTTTATTTTACCTTGGTGAGATAAAATGATTTGTTAGTTTCTGTTTAAATGTGAAATGTAGCTGGTAATGGCAAGACATGCAGAGTCACCATGCGACTGCTATGGGGCCCAGGGCAAGAGGGGGCCCAGTTGGGATCATCCCCTCTTCTACTGGAGGTGAAAACTTGGTCAGGACGTGCTCTGCCCCCTGTAATGCTACTTCTACTACTACTGAAAATCAAAATTCAAAATTGTCTGATGCTGAATTTACATGGCCTGATGTTCGCGCCGATTATTGGGAACAAACGAATGCTTGTTCCCAGTAATCTGACCATTGTTAGCAATCACTCTCTCAGGGGAGTGACTTCTCCTGTGACAAATGGGGTTCAAGTCCAAATGGTGCTTTATTTTGGCACCAGCACAAAACATAAACATAGACCAAAATGAACACCTGACCGTCTGGGCACTACCTAATACATAGGTCGTCTCTACCTCACCTATAGAGTGCAGTTCACACACGGGATTAGATCCGGCTTCCTCAGCCAAACGGTCCAGCAGCCTCCTGGCTGTGACCTCACCAGTTGCAGGCAGTTGTCAGGAAGGAACGCTTCCTTCCTGACAATCGTCTGCTCATCAGTGCAGTGTAAATGTGCCTTTAAAGTGTCCCTTTTATTGCAATGTCATTTGTAATATAACCTTTTGACAAACAACTTCCAACAAAATAATAAATCTGCCTCACTTTGTGCGAAGACTAATTTTCGGAAGATGGCGTTCTTAAATCCATTATTTCCTGTTAGTGCTTCACGCAGGGCCTTTTGTGAGAAGCCCGGTGTGTGTGTAATGTAAGAGATTCTCTGCATGGTGAACGGATCCTCGCCGCTCTAAAACATTCCCAGCAGGCTCTTGTCAGATACAGGTCATTAACTTTTTTTCATTGAGATTTTGTTTACACGGCTGCAATAAATAGTACGTGCATTGCTGCTCTCTAGAATTTCCCATGGATCACCCCTTTCTTAAGACAAGGCCTCAACGATTTCCCTGGAACAGAGAAAAGACTGTCCTTGTGGAGGGACACAAAGGGACACATTTAACCGTGAGGTGGTATGTGACAAAACCTGCAACGTTTTAAATTTAAAAGATGGCCTGTCACCTCTCCTGACATATCTGTTTGAATAAAGGCCTGTATTCCACATGACATGACAATTCTCAAACATTGTGTCCCTGCACAGTCTAAGGGCTCATTCACACGGCCGTTGTTCGGAACCCCATGAAAGCGATCCATAGTGCTTCCGTGGGGTTTCGTGCCTCCGTTCCTCACTGACCTTCAAGTGAATGGGTGTGCATCCATCATGCGGGGTGCACACGGCCAGTGCCTGCATATTGCGGGCTGCAATACAGGCACGGTCGTGTGCATGAGGCCTAACACTGTTGAAACAGTCCCAGTGTCAGACTATGCAGGGACACAGACCAATGGGTAACACCCAATTATACCTTTTATTCATAAGCCTCAAGAAGGAATAATAGAGGAACTGCACCACATAGTCCTTAGAATAAATGCTTCAGAATTGCTTTTGCATGTTAATACAAGTAGGTCCGGAAAAGTACAGTGTATTTGTCTTAAGACCAATGGGAATTTGGTCTCATTCACACGACCGCGCAATGTTTTGTGGTCCGCAAAACACGGATGCTGACCTCGTGCGTTCTGCAATTTGGGAAACAGAACGGGCCATCCATTAGCGAAATGCCTATTCTTGCCCACAAAACGGACAAGAATATGATATGTTTTATCTTCTTTGCAGGGCCCCAGAATGAAGCAACGGATGCAGACGGCACACGGTGTGCTGTCTGCATCTTTTACGGCCCAATTGAAATGAATGGGTCTGCACATGTTCCGCAAAATTGCAGAACGGATGCAGACCCATTCTGTCTTTTTTTTTTTTTTTTCAAGGTTAGGAAATAACTATAATATTTTATTTCTAGGATGTAAATTATTATCGTCATGACTAATTAAGTGCCGCAGTAACACATTAGATGTATGTCAGCCAGCGATCTAGTGTGTATTGGAGTCTCCTGACTCCCTCTAACGCAGATGTTGGGGGAGATAAGGATCAGGCATGGTGGATTCCAACTGTCCGATCCTTTTGCTCTCAGGGAGAAAAGCTGCAGGCAGCAGCTTCCTCCCCTTCCTCCTAGAGAGAACACATGCATGCTCAGCCAAGTAGGTGTGTGTATGAGGGGATTGAGGGTCATGGCTGTCAGCCAAAAAGGAGTTTGGTCGACTGCTAAATTATGTGTATGGCTTCCTTTACATTCCTAATGTTAAAAAAGTGGAGTATAAAGAGAAGTGCTAATATAATTCATATTCACTGGGGATATGCGAGACTGAAGTAGTCATCATGGGGTCAGGGATTCAGGGAGTCAGCCTATCCCCAACCTAAAATGGCTAATAGCACAATAGATTGCATTCACAGTACATGGAGATAAGGCCATCTTTTGGTTTAATGATCATCTGTGACATGGGTGGCATATCCCTAGGAGGAGGACCTACACCTATCTCCTAATCTAGGCACCCAAAGTGAAGGAGAGTGCATCGGGTTTCGTAAAAAGCCTCGGCTCTTTTCAGAACTCCCATAGAAGTGAATGGAAGTTCCCTGTACTTGCACGGTGCACCCTTGTTCACTTTAGAGACCCCATTCTAGAGTTAGGTGCAGGTTCCACCTCTGCGACCTGCACCTGACATTGATAGCATATCCTAGCGATATGACACTAATGTTTCAGATCATGGGGGGGGGGGATTAAAGATTGTGTATGTGTATACATGGATAGCTGTCACTGATACCTCCCTTTTTAGTGGATGTTGTTCATGGGGGTGGTCTTAAGTTAGAAAAAGCAGAGATCTAAATTACAGGTTTTACTGAATCTTTTCCCATAAACTGTATATCAATCTGCTCACCTTCCCCTGCTCTATAACCTGCGGCCTGCATATTGTGGTGACAGGTCCTCTTTAAGCCACACATGTGTCCTGCATAGTGTACCAGACCTGCTGGGAAAGCCACAGGTGTCCTACCTTATTACTCTGACCTACTGTTTCCCTAATTGCCAAATAGTTGCATTTCAAAGGGGATTTACTAGGTGGCACAACTTGTGTATAGAGACGTGCATTCACCTTGGGGCATGTCCAGGCAAAAGTATAATGTAAACTTGAGAAAATTCTATTTTTTAGTAGCTCAGTTTCTATATGTGGATAAACCAAAGTAATTAAAACAGCAGTGAATGAAGTAGACATATTAGGGGCGATTTATCATCTCCCTTGTGCCTAAAAATTTGTTGTTAAAGGGAACCTGTCTTGAACTTTATGCTGCCAATACTAACGGCAGAATAAAGTAGAGACAGGTGAGCTGATTTGAGCGGTCTGTCATTTAAAAGTTAAAAGTAAGTGGTTGGCGAGAACCAACATCGCAATCATTGCTGACTAGGCCTGTAAAAGAGTCAAATCTTCATGAGAAGAGTCCTGGTTATTCATGAATTCCTGCTCTCCCTGCCCACCTGCTGATGACTGACAGTCTTCTACCTAGTTTTCTCCCTTTCTCTCTAGGAGAGAACTGCCAATCATCAGCAGATGGGCGGGGACAGCAGGAGATTATGAATAACCATGACTCTTCTCAAGTAGATTTGACTCTTTTACAGGCCTTTTCAAGGCCGGCAATGATTATGATGCTGGTTCTCAGCAACCACTTACTTCTAGCTCGTGAGTGACACACTGCTGAAATCACCATTTCTATTACTAAGTAATGCTGAAGTCAGCATAAAGTTGATGACAGTTTCCCTTTAAAAAGTTGCAGGTGCAATATATATATATATATATATATATATATATATATATATATATATATATATTATTTTTTTTTTATATTTTTACTGCTAATTTTTCTTTAATTGTCGCATATATCAGTTTTACGCCTCTCTCTCCACTCGCCCTAAAGAGGGTGTGGAAAAGGGAAGTGGCCCAGCCGTCCCAACAAATTTCTTTATTTACGCCATCTATGGCAACTCCGAGCTGTCATAGGTTTCTGTTTAGGTGCATGGACTGCTGCGGGATGCATCTAATTTTTAATGAGGATATTGAGACCGGCGCAGAAATCGATCATTATGATAAATCTCTCCCATTGCTCACTTCTTCACCTGAATATTTATTTAGTACATGCATCATGTGTGGTCACATAGCAAATTGTATTTTTGACTCTGATATTGTGGCAGTTGTGCAGAAAATGCCATCTTGAGGCATTTCATAGGTCTGCCATCTTGCCTGTACAACCATTCAGGGCTGTCCGTATCTGAGTAAAAAGTGAGTTGCAATATTATATGAATAATTGCATAGGAAATGGCGCGGTTGTCTTCAGAAACCTCCATCTGGCATGATGGCCTTTGTCTTTGTTTCCTTGTAGGTTTTAACATGTCTGAATGAATTGAATGGAGCTGCTACATTTAAAACAGGGTGGTGCGAAGTACTTCTGGGAATCCTCCATTTCTGTTATTTTAGTGAAAGGTCAGCTTGACCAAACAGCAGATTTAGTCTTCTGTGACTCAATTTTCCTTTTTATATTAGAGGAACCAAAATATTTGTTGCAAAATTTCCATCCAGATGTGCGGTCAGAACATCACAGTTTGTTAAATTGATAGCAAAATAGCTGAGATTTTAAAAAATCTCACCCACGTGCAGTGAAAAAAAATGCATTTGTAAATTGACCTAGGGTGCATATTTTAAAACCTGAGCATTTCACATTTTTTTAGGCTTTTTTAGGCTTCAGCCTTTGCAATGTAGGGAATAAAATGTGCTGCAAAAAAAACATGACCATATCTACTTTAGCTTTACATTATTATCAATTTTTTACCCGTCCCATGTGGCCATACCTGACAGATTAGATTTAATTTTTATTTTGGGTTGCAGTTCCATGTATCAGCTATTCATTTCTCACTTTTCGGGTTTTCTATTAATATTATGGCTGCCAAATTATGGCTCCCAGTATTCTGCTTCTGCCTGTCCCCGATATAAGCAGATTGCTGAGCTTTTAAGGTTTCATATTAAATGGTAGTTTAATAAGCCCCCATGGATATTAGGTTTTTGAGACAGACATGTCTCAAAATATGTGATATGTGTAGGACCCTGCCAAACACCATTAGGCAACCATTGTCGTGGAGCAAGTGGCTCAGCCACTTTCCGTCTTTATGTCTGATCAATTTATGATGGCGATTTATGCAAAGAGGTATCTCCCAAGAAAGAGAACCATCTCACCAGCACCACCTCTTGGAAGTGGCTTCCTATGAGTCAAGATCCGATTTTCCAACAAGCCTTGGGATTTGACAGGGGAATATAGCCAGGCCAGATATCCATCCGTACACAGCTATTTCAGTGTGCTTGCCCCTCGGAGTATGATTTTGGCTGGCTCAGATCCGACATTGATGGCAATTACCTTAAGTGTGTGAAATTTATGAATCTCTGTTATTATGGAAACTTGACACATGTATTGAGCTTCTTTATCAATATGATGAAGTCTGGATGCTAGATAGCAGGTTCATCTAGGGGGAGGCTCCCCTATATGGCACTGTACTTTCAGAAAATTTTTGATATGTCATAGAGACATATCAAAAGTTTAGATTGGTCAGGGTCTGAGCACTGATCTCTGTAGGACAGGAAGCAGGATGGTCTCAATAGAAAGTCTATGGGCTCTAAGCGAGCACTTCTCTTCCCTCATTCTAGAGATTGATGGGGGTCTCAGAGCTCAGACCCCCACTGACCTAAAATTTTGATATGTCCCCATGACACATAAAACGTTTACTAAAAGTTCTATACAGCTTTGTCGCTTGCTATACCCTCACTTAAAATATTCTCATTTGTTTTCACCCCAAAAATTAGCATTTTCGGACATTGACTTCCTGTATCAGTGACCACACTGTGTATACGTGTAACAGACACAAAAGCCATGGACACCAGTAATTATTGTGTACAGTGCAGATGACATGCCAATTAGATAATGCCTGTTCTTTATGCAGACATGGAGGAGAAAGGTCAGATGAAAAATTAATACTTGTGGCTAATATAGGTCTAGTGATATTTTTTTTTTTACGATTGATATAGCTCACTGAATAGAACGGAGCGATACATTTTTCATCATAGTGTAAACCTATTCTGCTCTGATTTTATGTTTATTTTCAAAGGAAGTTCTATGTAATATGTTGACTGGGACCAATATAGTTCAGATTTGTAATATTTTTAAACAATTTGCATTATATCATCAAATTCATGTTGTTCCATCACTTGCTTAGGGCAGATTGTCTGGCGTTTGCTGAGTTGCATCTCTGGGATGCAAATCCATTTTGGCATGAAAGAGGTTAAATGGAAGTCTCTTGTGTGCTATCTTGTAGATAAGCAGATGGCTCCTGTCTGCTGTCTCTGTATTAAAGCCAATCCATTGCATTGATTTACTTTCATTGCTTTGTGCAAACCGACATGTGGGTAGAGAGGCTACCATAGGAGAGGTGGACCTTAGTTTTCTCCAAATGCTACTGGATGGCGGTGTAGCACAGGAACTGCCAGACGCTGTGAAAAACGCTTGCTAACCCAAGATTCATTAATCGTTACAGTTTAGAAAGGAGTGGTCCATCAAAAAGATGCTTATTCTTGTTTAATAAAACCGCAAACCTCTGTGAAACATCTGAAGCGGTGGATAAGACATGTTGTCTTTGCTAATGAATTTCAGAATATTCAATAAGGGAAGCTGTTTCATTAAATTAATAAAGGCCGCAGTGCATAGAAATTCTAGTTTTTTCTCTAAGTTAGAGATTTTCTATATTTTTAATCTTATATAATATTTGCATTTCTCAAATATTCCCCAAAAATTGTATTTCCTCTTTATCCCTATAGGGCAGTCACCAGGGCTTGCAGCCTGCTGCAACCATCAAGAGTAACCACCTCACAAAATGAAAGGTGGAATCTGATTTTCTGCTATGGATATCTGAGTCAGTTTTGATAAATCTCCCCTTAAGCGTAGTCAAGATTAGGCACACCATTTGATTTCTGAATATTGCAGACTCTTGGAGGGACAGTCCCTCTTTTTGACCCAAGTCCCTCTTTGCGCCTTAAATGTCCCTCTTTTTGATCTGAGGTATAGATTTCACAATATTGACCTACAAAGTGTTTGTCTGGTTCCTCTCTGCATATTCGAGCCCGTCATGTATATTATTTCAATATTTGAGGCAACTGGGATGTTAGAAATTTCTATATTCAGATTATTTTTGAACTATTTCGTAAGAGAAAACTTGAAGTGTATAAATATGCAGGAAAAATAGAGCTTTCGCACAATAAACCATAAGTGTAGCTCTTTGACTGTTCAAAAAGTTGGGAGGTATGACATTGGGGGGAATGTATCATCCCCTCTGTGCAGAAACTGTCATCAAAAAGTCATACATTGTGGTGTATGCTGCTGTTGAGCAAAATGTTGCAACTTTTTGGGTTTTTATGCATGGTGGTGGGCTGGAGTAGACCATCGGTTCTATTATAATCTACATCAGGAAACTTAGAATATAGTGGAGATCTACAAGTACACCAGCTTCCTTGCTGGTCTAGATCTCCGATTTTCTGTGTGGACCTGCAGAGATGCGCCACAAATATTAAGAACTGTGTTTCTCTTAATTGTGGAGTCTCTAAAGCAAGCAGGGGAAAGATTAAGAATGGCGTCTTGATAAATGTCCCCTATTGTCTTTAAAGGGTTGGTTATCCCTATCTCATCCCATACATGTTGTTTGCAGCAACCAGAGGTAGCTGGGTTTAAAGGGGTATTCCCATCTCGACAAATGCCTGATGGGTGTGGGTCCCATCTCTGGGACCTGCTTCTATCTCAACAGTGGGTCCCAACCATGAACGGAGAAATTTCCAGCCACTGGGTATGTAGGGTATCCTGATTTCAACTATGAATGCACCCAACAATATTTTGATATGATTTAATTTGGTTGATCCAAATGGTTTTGATACAGTAGAGGAAGGTAGCATCTGCGCAGCCAACATGTTCTGTTGAGTCTGTGTCTATCTTAATTTACTGGTACTTAAAAATCCCTGCATCGGGAGGATTCTTCTCTACACAATATTAAGCTTTTCAATTTATCTGAATTTTACTGTATGAGAGTGCATGCAATACTTGAATCCTGCCTCATCCAAGCAGCCGTCTGGTCGAGACGAACACTACACCACTTGGATTTGAATTCTCCTGGGTCCCATATGCTTGGAGTAGTAACACTGTAATGCAGGCACTTCTGAGTTTCTATTAAAATGTGTGGATTCCTGGCATGTGAACGCCACAGTTGAACATATAGAGGAGTGTTAGTTAAAAATTATTTTTAGCCCATGCGATCCTTGGAGAAACAGTCAAGATGAGATTACTAAAACTTGCTTACTTTTGACTAGATGATTTGCCATTGACTCATCTGACGTTCTACTATAAAATATGCTATTGAAATGTGTTACAGGTCAACGGCAATTTAAATGGTGTAAAACTATCTATTTTACTGAAGACATATCCCCCCCCCCCTTACAATTTCTTGAGAGCCTGCGCTGTCAGAATAAATAATCCAGCCTTCAGAAAGAGAAGTTTAATTCAGCTAATGTATCTGTATTGTTGTCAAGTATAAATATTCTAGAAAGGGTACGAACCACCGAGATGCGGGAATGTCAGGGAGGAAAATAGAATATGCAGACAATAAGAGACCTGAGATGGAGAAATGGAGGCAAGAAGAAAATGAAGAATGATACCAGGCAATGACAGGAGAATAATATGATAATTGAGTGGAGACAGTGCGGCAACCTTTTAGGGCCTGGTGAGTGAAATATATTGGACATAATGAATGAGTGGAGTCAGCGGGTTGCTCTGGACAGTCCGTAAAAATAGGTGACTTTTTTTTCTGGACAGTCCGTAAAAATAGGTGACTTTTTTCCTGTGTCTGTAGAAAAAAAATAGATGTGTCCATGATTTTTTTTAGGCTGATGGTATATGACTATATTATTTTGCCGGTAATTCTCATCATTTAACATCTGACAATAAATGCTGGTAATGAGGTATATTGAGCTATAGACATGTATTACTTATAATCTTCCAAATTGTCTGGGAAAAATGTTGTCTGTCTGTGTTTTTGGGATATGTTGTCCAGAAAAAAGGAAAATTCTGGTTGGCAACCCTGCTCTGGTATCCTGCATCAGGATTGTATAATCTACCACTATAAACCGCGCAGTAAAATGGTAGTTTAAAGGGGTATTCCCATCTCACAAATTTAGTTTGTATAATTAGATATAGCCATCCCAATATTATTACTAATAGAATGTATTTATATAAAATGTACCATTTAGAAGATTTTCCTATTTGTATATCCATTGTCCCACACACATCAGGCTGTTGCCCCTAGTTACGACCACGCGGCCATGTAGTAGTGGTGATCGGCTTGTTCTTGTTCAAACCCGCTCTGAGGTAACTGCTGTATTGTGAACGCACATTACATGAGCATGCGGAGACACATCTTAGGGGACTTTCACATCTGCGTTTTGGACACTACCAGTACCAAATGCGGTGGTCAGGATCCATCCAAAACATAGACTTTATAAACGGATCCTGCTCCATAGAGATGAATTGATCTTGGAACAGGATCCGTTTCTCTAAGTTTTGGAAGCTCAGGCAAAAATACTGCAACCCTAAGATGTGTCTCCGCATGCTCATGCAATGTGCGTTCACAATACAGAGGTTTCCTCAGAGCGGGTTTGAAAAGGAGCAAGCCGGCCACCATTACTACATGGCTGCAATGGTCGTAACCAGGGGCAACGACCTGACTGAGGTGTGTGGGACCTTGCCTATACAAATAGACAAATCTTCTAAACGGTACATTTTATATAAATACATTCTATTAGTAATAATATTGGTATGGCTATATCTAACTATACAAACTACATTTGTGAGATGGGAATACCCCTTTAAGGACTGGTCCATCCCAACTGTTTGCTGAGCATGGGCTATTATGTGTAAAGGAGGTTGGCAGTCAGTGTGACAGACCTTTTTATAATAGTCTTGTCTAGGAATTATCTTTTGGAGACCTTTGGCCTAAAAGGTGTCTCTCAAGGTAGGTAAAGTTGTTAAAGTGAATCCAGTTGTGTTGGTTTTATGGTGACCAATCTATGGGCAGCATATTATAGAGCAAGAGGAGCTGAGCAAATTCATATATATAGATGTGTGGGAAAAGATTCAGTATAACTTTTATATATTTAAATTCATTTTTTTCAATCTGGGCTTAGAGGTCCAGGGGACAGCCCTAATTCATGTTTGACACAGTAATACAGAAAAGCTGTTAGTCACTTAGTAGGTCTGTATACTGGACTTCTAAGCCCAGATTGAAAATGTATACTTGATTTTCCCATAAAACCATATATCAATCTGCTCAGCTTCTCCTGCTCTATAAGATGTGGAAAGCAGTTCAGACACCATGTTCAATAAGACACATTCCCTGGTGCCACTTGTTAGAAGGTAACTATCTTATAAGTCGGTGTTCGACCTTTTAAACAGGCCTTGAAACGTAACTTAGGATAATAGCCAAGCCAGTACCTCAGCTGCAGACAACTGTTTTTGGTGATTGCCCCTCATCAGTGCAGAGCAGAAGAACTGACTTGACTAAAACAGATATGTCGTGAGAGCTGACATGTCTTCTCTAATTGTGCCAAGCTGGAATCTTTCAGGTTCAAGATAATGTTCTCCCCTTACCATGCTTTTAACCCTCTCAAGGATAGGCAGTGATTTCTTGATCATTTCAGTTTTCTGCCTTTAGTCCAAGAATGGTGTTGCTTTCAGTACTGACCAATGTCGGTGACTTTTTTTTTTTTCCCTTTTACTCTTTTTACCTAGGTTTTGTAAAGAGCCTGTCATAAAAACAGTCCTGCTGGTACGAGTGCTAGCCCTGTCATAAAATATCCAGATGACTGTGCTGGATATACAGCCACTATACCACCATGACAACGACTGCCGTATCAAATAAGCAGTTGGGTGTTTGTTACTATTGATCTAGATTGCCATGGAGAAGAGAAGTTGTTCTGAATCAAGTATAATTCATATTTTATTAAAGGTCTGTGTATAAAAAGTAAAACAAAAAAATATATTCACTCTGTTCCCATGCAGTAAATATGGCAAGATGTCGAGTAATGCGCTGGGATCTGCCGAGACTTTACTGCGTGCCATACACTTTGTTCACAGGTTTGACAGCAAGCTGTCTCCAGAAAAGAGAGAGAAATGTTGGCAGCTATATCTTAAAATGCAATTGTATGTAGTGAAGAGTGAAGTGACAGATGACGTTTGTGATTTTAAATAAAAGCATTTAACAGGTTCGGTGGTAAGGGGGAAATCTAGCCATGAGAGTTAGATGTGTTAATGTAGTCTCGCGTGTCATAAGAGCACCGGCGTAAATTGCTTTTTAGATTAACATTTAATTAATAATGAGGCCCCGCTAAGAGGCTTGTTCGTTTTTGTGCTTATAAATGGGCAGAGGAATGTAAAACGTGGCATCGCCAAGTACACTTCAAACCTTGTGACAGAAAGTCATTCCGCACTTGTTTCTCCAGTCACCTATTTATTTTAAAGGGCTGGTCTAATGGTATCTAAATGTAGAAGGGTAAAACAAATACTAAATCTCCTTTTTTATATGGCAGCTGGCATGAAATAAAGACTGTTCTCACAATCGTGCAGATTTAGAGTCTGACCTCTGGTAGAGATTTTGTATATTGTGTCTAAGGGCGCCCATACAGATTTAATAGGTGTCAGCTAAACGATTGTTTGAGCTATGGCTATCTCTTGTGACTCCCTCACAGTACCCCCATACACATTAGGCTTGGCCAAACCTGTAAAGCTGTTGTCAGACCCTTCTGGCTGCATCTGACCTCCTGGGTGAATAAAAGAATCTGGCAAAAATATTATTTTCTCCGATCCTGCTCTACCCCCGACAAATGCGGCTAGCTGGGAGCCCCCCACACATAAGACCGGCAGCCAAACCTGCCATTAATGGCAGGTTCAGCCGACAATACACTAATGTGTACGGGGGCCTTAAAGGGGTTCTCCGGATTTTTCTATTGATGACCTATGCTTCGTATAGGTCATCAATATCAGATTGGCGGGGGTCCGACACCCGGCACCAGACGACACGTACAGTGCCTATGTGCCGTCTCCCTTCTGTCTTCCTGTCCACTGCTGCTGTCCCATAGACATACAGCGGAGAGCAGGAAGAGAGAAGGGAGACGGCAGGTGCGCACTGCATGCGCAATCTCCTCAAACAGCTAATCAGTGGAGGTGTGGGGTGTCGGACCCCCACCAATCTGATGTTGATGACCTATCCTGAGGATAGGTCATCAGTAGAAAAAGCACGGACAACCCCTTTAACGTGACGTCACCTCAAGTAGAAATAACGGTACCTCAAGTAGAAATAATGGTAAATGTTAAAGTATTACGTAAGGGTATAGCTGACTTTGCTTTGAGTAAAGATCTTTCATAAATGGGCAAAATTTGTATTTTTAAAAGCAACTAAGTTAAATTGATGGGGGGGGGGTTGGCTAAATGCTATTATGTGATGTGCTCAACAAACACTCTCTCATGATTAGCCAATAGGGGTGACCTAAACTGTTCCAGGACTATTTTTCAAGGTGGGTGCCATGCAGTAAATAAGGTATGGCTACTAGCCAATTATCTGGGAGAAATGTGCTGTTTTTTTTTTTTTTTTTTTTTTATACAGAATGCATTTAATTGCACGTGCTGAGCGGCATCCAGAATTAATACATATATCCTTGTAATTAAGAAATGCTCCTAATTCACTCAGAAACTGTTTCTTAGATCAGGAGAACTCTCACCAGCACTGAGGCACCTTACCAGGAATGGGTAGATTTTACATAGGGTGTAAGTATCTGGAAATATTACTTATAGAGTGTAGTATCTGATATAATTGACGTTTAGCTTCGAAATGTTATTAAAATGATGGTATCTTATTACGTAAACAGTTATCATTATGACTGTAACTGGATTCAGCATATTGAGAAAAAGCTCCAGAACATTGTATATTGCTATGGAGGCACAAACTGAATGGCCACCGTTCGAGGTCATCCATCTCTAAAGCAGTATGGCTGTCCTCTCTCTATTGCAATGTTATATTTAAGTCCCTAAACCGTCAAGCAGATTGCATGCTTCTTCTCAGAATATATTTATTACCTGTTTGGCCTGGTAGTCAGCTTAGACTATGTCCACATTATCCTGTATTGTGCTTTTTTTTAATCATTTTTGTTAATGAAACAGAACTGATGAAAAATCTGACCACTTAAAATGACATGAGAGTCAGTGGGATGACAGATTTAAAAAAACATATGGCATGAATGACATTAGTTTTCCTCCACCGCTCCATTGACTTCATGTGACCTACAAGAAAATGGTTCATGCTGATAGATGTCTTCCGTTGGGTTAAATGAAATATTTCTTAAAAATGACTTTTTACTACATTTTGTGGCTGGCAAAATTATATGAAAGGGGACCAGAAAATTATCTACATTCTATTTTCAAATATAAAAAAAATTTTTTTTTGATCAACCTAAACTACCCAATATGTGAATTTCCTCAAATTCTTTGGTGACCAGACTATAAGACAAGGTCTTTTGTCGTGAAAATGTATTGCACACCGTTGTGTAAAAATGCTGGCAGCAGACATTTTAAACCTCCACAATCTGTCCTTCCCACCTTGGCATGAAGCCTTTTCCAGCCTCCGTGGACTGCTGAGACGTTATGATTATATTTCACATAAGTAAGTCTTATTGAATAAATAATACCCTTATGTATTTTTAATTGAGGCTGGGCAAGTAGATCGAGTCAATGGAATTAAAAGGTTATGCTGCAGCTTGAGGTGAACCACACACTTTGTTTAAGTGTAGGGCGACCTGATCTGTAACTTGTGGAAAAACGTCCTCTACAGAGAAAGCTGTTGAGCAGATTTAGGCTTCCTGTGGCTTCATACTTATTTTTTGTTACTATCCTTGAATAGAGCTGGAATTTATGGAAAAAATGAAGTGAAAAATTTACTAGAAATGTGTGTGGCAAACAGTACAACTACCCTCAAGGCTCCCACTGGAGATATCATCCTGCTTCACTTGGATGGTCTATTTAAGGTAGATTTTTGCATTTTAGCTTAAGTTTACATCAACGTTCAGCCTTTCTGTTCTCCTGCTCCATTATAGTAGCAGAAGAACAAAAAGGACAGATTTGGCACACACCAAACGGAGCCTATGGACCCCATAGATTATAATGGGGTATGTTAGGTTTCCGCTCAGAGGAAGATTTTTGAAGCGGAGACAAAGGTCGTGCATGCAGGCCCTTCAAAAATCTTCCTCTGAACAAAAACCTAACAACCCCTATTACAGCCTATGGGGTTCGTAGGCTTCGTTCAGCTATGTGCCGAATCCTTCCTTTCTGTTCTTCCGCTCCTAATATGGTACAGCAGATCATCCGGCTGTGATTGAGATGAGTGTGCCATCCACTCCACTACCTCATCCACTTTCTCCTCCACTACAATTTTGCGCTTTGGTGGGTTAGCCCGGTGGAACAGTGGCCAACTATTGCGAATTCTACAAGTAGAAGCTACAGCTACAGGTCCTTTGGCACTGCTGCCCTGTGCCACCTTCTCCTTTTTATTTTTTATTTTTTTTTTGGCGCTCGAGGTCTGGCTGGAACCCTTTTTGCTTTTCCAAGCCAGACATTTCACTTGACTGTGGCCCAGCAGCTGGTCTTTGTCTCTCTCCCTCTCTCCCTGTCTCCTCTCTCTCCCTGCCTGATTAATTACTAGCCCTGCACTTGCCCTGCAGTATCCCTGATATGTGCAATATGGATTCCCAGAACAATTACACTCCAATTTTAACAAAACAGTTCTCTGTCTCTCAGAACTTCACAGACAGTGCTTTTGTTCGTCTCAGCAGTCGCAGCACAACTGATGCATCACTAGCTTACCGAGCCTGAGCCAATCAGAGAAAGCCCTTCCCACTAGGTCAGGTGACCGCTTTCTTCCCGGGCTTTATGCCGTACGAATAACGAACAGTAAAAGATCGCTAATTAACTGAATTTGTATGCATCAGCGTATAAAGTAACTTATACGTAACATTTGCATACAATTTATCGGACAAGTATGTAGCGAATGCGTAGAAAGCTTTAAGAACATTTTCGAATCTAACAAAGCGAATCTCAAAAAATCCGGATTTTCTTCGCAGCGGAAAATTTCTAAGATTCGTATCAAATCTATTAATATATATCGAAGCGGTAAATAGATTCGCTCATCTCTATTGAGGAGTTAAATCTGCAGTAAAGTCCACATGTTATACATTCACGGCAAGATCTGAAAAATCCACTGTGTGGCAGGTACCCTTAGAACTGTTGTTTCATGAATACAACTCCTTCCATATAACCTGTTAGGGCATATAAGGGTAGTAGAAGGGGGAAAGTTACCTGCTCAAGAGTCTCATCTGCTTGGAGAGTTGTTAACAAAGCGAGGAGAGATGTTTGGTCAGAGGAGTCTTCCTTGACACCATTTGTCCAATTAGGGCTGTGATAGAATTCTCTACACATAGGGTAGCCAAGAGCGCTAATGTAAAGGAGTTGCACCACTTAATTTGCACTACAGCCCTTTCACTATATCACTCACGTTCGTGGGAAAGCTTCTGTATAAAGGACCTGTAACATCTCCTGACATGTCAGTTTTAGCAATGATATCCACCTTTTTATAACAATTCTGGAGCATCTATTATTAGGACTCTGTGATGATTCCCTTATTATTCCTTCTAGAAGTTGTGAATGAATTGCTGGAAGTTTACAATGAAGGTCCAGATGGGTGTTACCAGTTGGGTGTGTCCATATCCTGTCTGACACTATCCAATCAGTGCTGCCAGTGTCAGACTGTGCAGGGACACATCCCCAACTGGTAATGCCCATCTGGACCTTCATTGCCAACTGCCAGAAATTCATAACTTTTAGCAGGAATAATAAAGGAATGGCACAACATACAGTTATAGGAATAGTTCCTCAAGAATTGTTATTACAAGGAGGACACACATACTTACTAAACCAGACCTGTTAGGAGGGGTTACAGCTTTTATTTAACAATTCATTTCTTGCCACAGAGGACGAAAGTATTTTCATCAACTTTATCTGTATTATTAATTTATAAACTTAGATTTTTATAGGGGTCTGTTTCCCATGGATTATGTGGGATGACCAATGCCAGACTTCATCCTGTTAATAATGTGATCTTTCGTGTTGGAATGTTTCTGCTATTTTTGGGTGAAACTAGATGTGGATGACATGATCGATCAATTACAGCCGGTCTTCAGCCACTTTGCAAAAACTTATTGCATGTGTTTCTGGTGGAAACGTTTGTACGATGGTCAGTTGGTCCGCCACATTCTGGCAGATCATAATCTTATGTGCAGAATCAGTTTAAATTTATGTGTACCAGAATCCGGGTGGATAGAAGAGTCCTATCAGCATAATAAAGTCAAGAGACTTCCTCCAGCTTTACTGTTCTACCAAAATTACCTTATGCAGAATTTTCATATGGTGATTTTGCCAATAATTGAAATCAAAGTGATTGTACTCATAATCATTACATTGGCTGTAATGATGGGACTCAACATTCAATTTTCTAGGTTTTTGCATGTCACATTTTTAAACCAAGCTTGTTGTACATTTTGAAAAAAAATCATACTGGCCTCCATGCTGTGTCCCTGACTCTGTTCTGCGGTCTTACAGTCCCCATCTGTAAACTTCTGGATGGACGGAGTCACATGTCATTTCCTTAAATGGCACGCCACTGCTAGGTCACATGCTGCTTGAGACCAGTCATTGGCCACAGAAGCCCACGTGACCCTCTCCTTCTTGATGTTTAGAATAGAGCCAGAACAGAGTGGCGGGAGCAGGTGAGTATGTTTATTTTCAACATCCCCAAATTTTAAAAAGTGCAAAAACCTAGAAAGCCTCTTTAATTGAGCTTTATAAAATGTTTCCTGATCCGATCCCTGCTTTTACTATGTTAGTAATAAAAAAAATGAATCACATGGGATATCCCAGTTATGACGAAAAGCAGAGATTTGCTTTGCTGTGATAGGATGGGAACAATTGGCTCTGTTCATACTAGCATCTGTGCCTGGGATTGCAGCTCATCTGATTCACAAGCTGCTTTGTCCACGTCAACCATGAAGGGGACCTGGTGGTTGCAGGAGTACTATGCCCTCTTCATAGTGCTGACCGGCAGGGGTCTTGAAGGTTGGACCCCAACTGATCACACATTGATGGCTGATAACCTATTGTTATGACCAATGACAAGCTCAGCTAAGCTACTCTGCTGTACTTATTTGAACTCATTTTGCCTGCTTAGCTTGTTGCCATAGAAAGTGATGACACAGAGACAAGCAACCTTTTCATGTATTTAATACGATGCTGCAGATTGATTGTTGTGAAATGATTATTTCTCATTTGTTTTGCATACATAAAAGGTTTTGCTGTGCCGAATGCTTATGTAGACACATTATGGCTACCCTCAAAAGATTGGCTTATTGTAGTTCAGTTATAGCAGGTGGACTATGAAAGGACGTTCCAGTTGAACTCTCTCAGGATAACATTTTACATCGGCTGATGGGACGTGAGATGTACAATGTCCCAGTACTTAGCATTAAATTAGTCTTCAGCAGTGGGATTAATTTGGGATCAGGATGGACCCATTTAGTACAATCTGCCACAGCTTTAAGGATAAACTCTGCATACAATTACAGTGGTTACTAATTCCGCTGCCTTTGTGTTTTTGTGCACCTGTCACAGGTGCATCCCTTTTATTTGGACCATTGGTACTGCACGTGATTGAATGAGCATTAGTGCAATAATTCAGGCTCATAGATTTTCATCCATGTTTACATGAGGCAATCTGATGAATAAAAGATTTTTATGTCATTCCAGTGCATTTCTGGTACCCCTCTGGCCTCTACTTTCTGGTGCCTCTCGACATGCAGGAAATGACCACTCAACAAATCACTGGCTGAGGCAAGTCATCCATCGCCGTGGCCAATAATTGACTAAGGCATTTACTGCCTGTTGAGAAGCTCCAAGAAGTAGAGGCCAGTGGGGCACCAGAGAAGTATCTGAACGACTGTAGCGGGAAATAGGCAAGTATAAATATTTTTTTTAAAGAAAATTTTGCCCCGAGAACCCCTTTAACTGTATAGAGTTCAGGCTGAATGTGTGGAAAGTGAGGAACTGTACAAAATTTAATTTGATTGAATAAGACTTTGGGTTTTTCAGTACCTATCCTCAGGATAGGTCATCAATATCTGATCGGTGGGGTACAGATGCTTGGCACCGCTGCTGATCAGCTGTTTGAAGAGGCATGCTGTGGGCTCTTCACAGCATACCAAGTACAGCACTGTACATTGTGTAGCAGTAGTCCTTGGTCTTGTAGCATGGGTTTGAGCTTCGCCTAGACCATATGACCAATGAACATATATCTGACCTAGGAAAAGGCCATAGCACTCACCAGAGCACGTTGGTCACTTTGACCTCTTCCAACGTCATATCGGTGGTGGTGCTTGGTGTCAGATCCTCACCGATCTAGTACTGATGAGGATAGGCCATCAATATTAAACTCCTGGAAAACCCTTTTAAATATCATAAACATTAGCTGAGATTGTCAGGGAAGATGGAGATAATGCCAACATTTTATGACTATGTAACTTTAATGGTAGTGTCATCAGGGCCTAACATGGTTGTATTCACAGATCAGACTGTTCATGTCATTCATTGGGAAGTTTGCTGTATGAAGGGAAATATCTTTCCTCAGGTTTCAGAACCACAAGTTCTATACATGTGACTTAGTACACTTATCACATGCCCTCACCACCCACATCAAATCAGAATTGAAGGCATATGATGCATTGCTTACTCCATATATGCGAAATGATATTGAAATGCAGTCATGTGTTCTTCATCGGTGCCCTGTGTGCTCTTGTTTGCCTCTGATCTTCTCTCCCTCCCCCCTGTGGCTCTTCCTCTCTATTCTTCCCGGTTCCTCCCCCACTCTGCCCCATCAACTACAGATTTAGTTATGCATAGACAACTGTAGCAGAAAATCTAATTTGATGATTAGCAGAACTG
Organism: Rhinella marina; assembly: GCA_900303285.1. Classification (NCBI taxonomy): domain Eukaryota; kingdom Metazoa; phylum Chordata; class Amphibia; order Anura; family Bufonidae; genus Rhinella; species Rhinella marina. The sequence goes on along the minus strand of ONZH01004590.1, from coordinate 85,036 downwards.
CCAGGATCACTTCATGTCAAGAGATGCTATCGCTCTGCTTTCTCACTGATTAATCCCTCTCACAAAACAGCTGCAGTGAACTTGCCCCTAAGGGCTGATTGTAGCCATCAATGTATCTTCAGCATGTCCCGGCTATTGAGCACTGCAAAGCAGGCAAAATGAAAGCATGTCCATTGTAACCTCTACTCTTTCGGGTAGTAATGTAGCCAATGTTCATGAACTAATTCATGTTTCATGTGTTGAACTGACCTTGATTTCTCAAGCAATTTCTTCTAAGGCTGAGTTCACACATGAGTTATTTGGTCAGTTATTTCCATCAGTTATTGTGAGCTAAAACCAGTAGTGAAGACTACACAGACCGCACCTGGTTTTGACTCACAATAACTGATGGAAATAACTGGCCAAATAACTGACCAATATCTGTACAATCAGACCAATAGTATAACAAAGGATCTGTGTGTGTAATAGGCCATCAGACCAATAATTGATCAGAAAATCCATCATATTAAAGCTGTAGAACCAAACCTTCATAGCAACAATAAAATATATTCCTAATTAAAATGAACAATGTACGACTTTAACAAGTATTACCTTTCTAATTGACTGACTTATGAGGCCTGTCTAATACCTTTTATTCGTGAAATGGCATACATATTGTTCCAACCCAAAAATGTTCAAGCATGAGTGCCAGTTCCTAGGACCAGCGCCAGTTCCTAGGACCAAATAGGCCAAACAAGTTCTTAAGACGTTTCTGATGTATTCCAACTTTGAAGACACCATCAATAGGATTAGACAGGTAAAAAAGAACGTGGTATCTTTGTTTTCACCCAAGAGTAAATCCCTTAAAGGTTATTCAGTGGGATTTTCACCAAAATATAGGCCAGATTTGAGGGGTGCTATTGAGTACTTTGGAACTGCTAATCACTAGATGTGCTCGAACTGTCTGCTATAGCCACAAATGAAACTTTGTCTCTGAACTATGAACTCTAAGCCCAGTGTATGTGAAGGTGTCACATGTATTGGGTGTTTTGAGGGTATCTCACATCCATAGTCAAGCACATGTTAAACGACAATGCCACTTTAACCATAGTTCCAAGATTATTGTTGGGGAACCTTATTCCAGTATTAAAAGGTTTAGCTAACCATAGAAAAGTAGCTGTTAACTTCAAACGGCCTGGTTTTCCCCAAAAAATCTTTGGTCTTAGACAATGTGTGGTTTTTTGGTGGAGATAAGGAGCTGCCAGATGTCTCTGCAACTATGTATCTCAAGAGAATGACTAAGATTGGTCTATGAGCAGTCCTTATAGTTACAACATTGATGTCCATGGGAACTACCAGTAGAATTTCATGTTTATTGAAGCAAGTTGAGTTGCTTAAGCCAATTATTTCTTGAGATCTCCTTTACGTTCAGAGGTTCTTTAAAGAGGACCTGTCACCACAAAATGCAATGCAATTTGAAAACCCCATATTATAGAGCAGAAGAGACTGAGCAGCTTGATATACATTTTTGTGGAAAAGATTCAGTAAAACTGTAATTTATACAGTTATACCTTTTGCTTTTTCCACCTCTGGTGAACCGTGATTGGTACAGGAGGGAGGTGTTATCAGTGACTGATTGGCATTGTGTACATACAGAGATAGCTGTCAGTCACTGGTAACACCTCCTCCTGTACCTATAGCTGTTCACAGGAGGTGGAAAAAGCAGATATAATAAGATATAATGTTTAAATTACAAGTTTTACTGAATCTTTTCCTAGAAAACTATATATCAAGCTGCTCAGCTCCTACTGCTCTCTAATTTGGTGCTTTCTGATTACATTGCATTTTCTGGTGATAGGCTTTCTTTAAAGCCCCTGATCTCAACATAGCAAATTTACTTTTATGATGCTACTAATTTATTTGTTTGATATATGGTATGAAACAATAGAAGTACAGAAAATCCTCCTTATTAAGTGTCTCCGTGATAATGATTTAGTATTGGCTGTGTTCCTTTTTTTTAGTATTATACCGCTATATGCTGTAACCTCTCTTCTATTGGAGGTCAGATGTGGTCGTCAGTCATTAGTCCTGAGAACACTATAATTTGCTATTTCCGTCTGAGTGGATACGGTCTTCTTGTGGATGGGGTAGTGGAAACAACAGAGTTAATGGCTATATATATATATGTTCATGCATGCTTGTTTGGAGGTAAGGAAGCAAATTCATTTACTACTGAACGGTGGAAGAGCAGCTGCCTGGAGGCAGGCTTGAATTGTTGGCAAATATGTTTTTATTTAGAAAACGCTTATGGGAGAGATGCTGTGTGTTTCTGCATATGCTTTCTGTATATGTTTCGGGGGGGGGGGGGGGGGGAGTGTTGTTTTTTTTATAGCACTGATTGGGGTGAACTCCGTTGATTAATATGTGCTATTGACTGTTTCTTTAGTGTGCTTTTACAGCAGATATCCATTATCTATGCCTCTATAATAAACACTTTTTGTGTCATGGGAAAATAATATAGGTACACAGAAGTGTGTGTGTGTGTATATATGTGTGTGTGTGTATATATATATATATATATATATATATATATATATATATATTGTATGTGTGTGTGTGTGTATATATATATATATATATATATATAATTTAGGTTCCTATTTTGCTGCTGTGTTTGTATTTCATCTATTAGGTTTCATACAGAATATGTTGAATGTTTCTGTCAATATGTGGCAGAGCTGTAAATCATGCAGACATGAGTTTGCAAGCACCTCTTTGTCATGCGTTCTTGATGGTGAATATAGGTACCTTGTGACATAAGGGGCTATAAAAATTTAAAAATTCAGCTTGGTAAAGTTCCTGGGGGGAGGTTAGGGGGGCAGGGGGAGATAGGTGGAGTTGTACTCATATTGCATGGTGTGATTATACACATGGCCAGAGGTTGTAAGTTTGCCTAGATGGCGACATACTTTCCTATAGTTTGCTAGCATGTGGCCCAATAGCTTGAGGACAAAGCTAGTAGAAAGGTGATACAACAGCATTTGGATCATAAGGTATTGCCCTGGGGTGGATTTTATGAAAACTCCACTGCAGAGTTTTCAGATGGTGTTCCACTAGTTATAATGACTAAATAGAGGGAGCCTTAACTGGATGGTTAGGGCTCAGGCAGATGCAATGTAGTACTGCCATCATGCCTGCTACACTTCGCTGCTGGACAGACCAGAACAGATCTTCAAATACAGAATTGCTCTGGCCTGTCCAGTTGTTAAGTGCAGCAGGCACAATGATATTACTACATAGCACCTGCTTATGCTAAACCATTGGTCGCAGGGAGCTGATGGCTCCCCGCTCCACCATTGTATTCAACTGTATCCAAGTTGCGGTAGGAGCCTCATGAAAACTCCAGTAATTAACCTTACAAGTAAAAAACTTGCATTGGCCTCCAGCTGTAAATACCAGCAGCTCCAGTGGTTTACCGTTTGAGTGGCAACCGAAGTTTAGGCCCATTTTTAAATTGTGTACGTTCTTGGGGCTTATTGGCCTACGTTAGGTTTGACTATCTGCAGAAACTTTTTTTTCTGTGAGCCATGGATCGGATCCAGTGGGAGAATTCTTGCATGATCACTTATTCGCTCACATAAAAAGTTAATTAAAAAAATGAATGAAAAGAAACAAATGAGCAGCGCTTTAAAAGCTGTACTGCAAACTCCTCCATTTGCCTTTGAGAGAGCAGGAGGACAGATGGAATTTAGACAGGCATTTAGAGTAATTACTCTGTAACGAGGATTTTGTTGTGAAATTAGTATCTTAAGGAGGTGGCGCAGATATCTTTCAAAGGATGAATACCTCATTAAGAATCTGAATAAAGGAAAAAAAAGGAAGTGACGGTTTACAATTGGAGCTCGGCAGACACCTGCCTGGTTTTAAATAACAGCTTTGTCCTTCGGCTTTTAAAACTTGTATCAGTTTTGCTGAACTGCTTTGTTTAAGTGATACAAATCGCTTGTGTTTTGCATACCACTGAAAGTCTGTAATTCTAAAAATGTATGTCACAGAAAAATGAATACTTCTGCTTGCAAGCCTCTATTACATAAATACAAGACACAATATTTCTTTTTGTTAAACCCTTAAAAGTACTTTTGACTTGGAAACATATAATTTTGATGACAGGTAAATGTGCCTGACCCATAGGTTGCCTTATCAGAAGGTGGCACACCACTGTCAGAAGTATATTCTTTACAACCAAACTGAATGGTAAGGTTTTCTGTTATTATTTCACCACTGTTATGTGTTATCTCATCGGAACAATTGCAGAGTTATCATTGATGTGATCCCCTCTAGAGTGGGTGATTTAGTGTCATAGCATCATGAAGGTGGCCATACACATGAGACAGATGTAGAAAATTGGTTGAAAACCTGAAAATTAATGATTGTCTGGTGAACAACTGTTACCGTAATACATCCATGCAAATTTTTATCCATATTGGACATTACACTTAATCAAACTGGCCACACATGTTCCATGACACCAAGCCGAGGATAAACTACAGTCGTCCGTAAAGTTACAATATTAATTGTTCCAGGACGACCATTGTATGTTGAAACCATTGTAAATTGAGTAATTGGTTCTAAAGCCCCAAACTGTCATCCAAGATAAGAGAAAATGAAGATTTAAGAAAAATAAGCAGATAACTAAGACAAATATAGCAAGTCCTTACATATAACAGTCATGAATAGCTGCTAACTGGCAACTACTACAGCTGCTTTACCAGAGAAATGGTATTGATTGGTTGGATCGGAGACATTGTATGTTGAGTCTGGTTTCAACTTGCGATGGGTCAGAAAAGACCATTGTATGTTGAAAATATTGTATGCTGAGGCCATTGTATCTTGAGGGATCACTGTGTATTTTAAACACAATAGACTTGGTGTGTCCATACACTTTTAATAGTTAAAATTTTTGTTTGGCCAACATTTCTCTCCGGATTCCCTCATACGTGCTCTTCTCATGTATGTATTTTCAGTGGGAAGAGAGGAGAAAACTGCTGCCAGACCCCTCTGGTGACTGCTTATTTTTTGGAGAACAAATGAATCCGGCATTAAAATTTAGCATGTATGAGAAGCTCCTGACTCTCCCCCAATGTCATGAAAGAGTCATGAACTCCCTCCTACACACATTAGATTATCAACTGCCCCACCGAAAACAGCAGGTTTGACCACCAGTACTCTAACGTGTTTGGGGCCTTTATTTCCAGTCGATGTCTATCGTCATTGGCTAAAACAATTATTTCACCCCACCATGATTCTTGGAAATTGTCTATTTTGATCAACATTAGACTAAAGTATGCGTATGGCTACCTGAACGTTGTACAGAATAGCTTAGCAAGTGGTTATTCCAACTGAGAAGTTGAAGGTTCTATGCTGCCCATGCACATTATATATCATCAAATGAATGATCTTATGGCCAATAGCTATGACTCTCGACTTTCACACACCATGGCCACAAATCAAAGGTCCAACCTTTTAGATACCTGCGTTTCCAAGCAGGAGATAGAAAAGGGGAGAGGAGTTGTCAGACTTTCCCATAAATATTTGGTTGACAAATTGCATAGAAATGAACATGATCCACTGGTAGAAATTTAATGTCTATGCCAAGTTTAAGATGTTGAAGCCAAGTTACTTTAGTCACACAATGAATCACAATTATTGATAATGCTGCAAAGACCAGTTGTATCGGTACACGTCTGCTAAAGTTGACATGCCTTGATAAGTCATAAGATGGGCACAAGCCCTATATTAGGTGTCACTTGTTGTAGATATGATACTTTTTTTTTTTTTTTTTAATTAAGGACAAATTTAAGCTCATTGTCAATTTATCTGAATGGACCTTTGCTTAGATTGTGTCAGTTTCAGTAACTGGAATCGATGAATGGTACAGAAGGTGGAAAAAGCCCTTTCATTCTGGAACCTGAGATCATCAACTTTACCAATGTGATCTCTTCACACACATCTATGGCGTATCAGCAGATGCTGTCGTTTTGAATGTATTACCCCTTTAACACAGAATGATTGATTGTTTTGACAGATTTGACAACGATTGGAAGCTATAGATTGTTTTCATGAACTGAAATTGATCTAACATGCGCTCCATAATAACTTCATTTTCTTCCACTCAGTTGAACATTTGTAGTATTGTTTATGAGCCATTTGATGAACTTTTTCTATTCTTTCAGGTATTGTATGGATATGTTTAGGTGTACACATCTGTCAAGTACATTCAAGTTGTCTACAGGCAGAACTGAGTGCATTTTTCTCCAGTGGTCCGTCAGTGAGAGGCCTCATGCACATGGCCACGTGTGTGATTATTATTGTGTGTGATTATTATTGTGTGTGGTCAGCTTTACCGTGTATGACGCAGGTCTTTAGATGATCATCCAGTAATCTGGGAAGCCAAAAACCTCATTTTATGTTACATTTTGGAGGGAGAACTGTCTTTTTATATTGCTCTACTTGAGAGTTTTACTGTTGTCCAATTTCTTATAAAGAAGCCATTCATGTACTTCTAGCGACTGCAGTTACGCACAGGATTAAATGGACACAATCACTAACCTTTTACTTCTGATTAAACCTCTTGACAAAGTTTAAGATCAGTTCTGTATGCATAAAAACTAAGGGGAAAATTATAAAAGTTGTGAAAAGTAGAACTGGTTTAGTTGCCCAATGCAACCAGTCAGATTCCACCTTTTATTTTCCAAAGGAACTGTCAAAAATGAAAGGTGGAATCTAATTGGTTACCATGGGAAACTAAGCCAGTTCTACTTTACACCAGTTTAATAAATCACCCCATAAGAACCAAGAGACCTTGGAGGTTAAGGACCACTTTTTCATGTGAAGCCCCAAATACTTAGCAGTGAGGTAACTTACTTCTGGAGACTTGTTGATATCTTCCTGGTCTACAGCTCAATATACTTCTGTCTGGTGAAGAAGAAAAAAGTGGACATAGCTGCACAATATGTTAGCGTGTGCCATATACTGGGAGGAACATGATGCCCATACATGGATGTGTCCCTATTAGAGATGAGAGAACCAATTTTAATATTTGACGCAAATTTTTCAAAAAGTTCTACCGAAACTGAATTTTGTATCATTCGATTTGGGAGAATCAAGGAGTGATAGGGAGAGAAAGGAAGAGAGAGATAAAGAGGGGGAAAAGAGACTTTTCAGAGCAATCATAACACTTTCTGAATAAGTTTGAACTGCATCAAATGAGATGGTCATTTGTCCGAATGGGACCTGAAGAAATTCCCTCATCTCTAGTTCCCCTATTTCCCATTTGCTTTGACAATGTGTACAGTCTTGCCATTAGAGCTCTATTGAATTGGACAGATAGACCGAGTATACCAGTAAAAGAAAGAAAACAAAGATAAATGACTTGTAGCCAAAAATGCCACAGCAACGGTATTACATCCGCAGTCAATTATAACAATAGATTTTGTATATTCAAGAACATATATAATATTTTAATACAGTTCTTTATTATCATTGCTAGTTCTGGTATAATCTATAACATAATCAGACAGAATTCCAGCACCCCAACTCCAAAAAATATAAAACTCAGTATGTATATTGTAGCATGCTATTTCCACTCCTCACTGTATCCCGTTACTGTAGACCAAATAAAGAAAATTGTTAACAAATTGATCTTGAAGTTACTGAAAGTTCATGCTAATAATGGGCACCACAGAGGTCTCTCTAGTTGCACAAGACCTCTCCTATTTTATTCTCTCATTAACCTTTTCACAGGAGTGCACTTTACCATGCATTTGTTACAGATGCAAGAACTTCTCCCCCCACTGATGCTTAGGAGTGTTTATCTACAATTACTCCAAGCTTCAGATGTTTACTTAAATTGCTTGGGGTCATCCCAGTGCTGACTGTCAGGGAATAGATGGAAACCTGATGAGATTAATTTAGTTTTGTGCCATTTTTTTCTGCATTTTGTAGTTGTTTTTTTTTTTTGTGTGGTGTTTTTGCACCTGTATTTTTTGAAGCATTTTTAAAACCGCCAGCTCCAGATGTTAGCTGAAGGTCCATGGGGAATATAAAACACAGGACACACAAGTGTTTTGGGTGTTTCTGGCATTTATGTTCATTAGTTGGCAGTTTTTGTCTTTCTGGCCTCTTTTCAAAAAAACATATGCTATGTATGCTATGTACACACGTGTGTATGTGTGTGTGTATGTGTGTATATGTATGTGTATATATATATATATATATATATATATATATATATATATATATATATATATATATAATATGGGTACCCTGTATGTATAAAGTAAATGGCATGATAATAGATGGAGGGCGGAATTGCCAGGTAGTGATGCAGACTGCTGTATTACTCCTCTATAATACTGAGCTATAGGATTTCACCTACAGAAATATGTAGGGCCTTACTGTTCCTCTGTAAAACTAGCCCTGTACCTCACATGGAACCAGAGATCTCCCCATTCATTGCTCCAGGTGCTCTGAGAGTTATTGCAAGATGGCAGCTCAAGGGGGGAGAGGGTGTCCTGTAACTGTCACAGCTTCTAACAGAAGATATGGCTGGTCACAGTTGAAGGATGGAACTGAGCATGTGCGTCCACTTCATCGAGGTGGATAGAGAAATCTTGGAAAGAACAAACAGCAGGTGGCGCTATACGGATTTTTTTTTTTAAAACTCTGTAGTTATACTAAATAAAATATGTAGATTAAGATGCTGGTTGGTACATGGTTGAATATTTTTCATAGGACAACCTCTTTAATTCACGTCCTTTCTCATTCGTGGTCTTTTCAACAATTTTGTAAGTGAAATACATGACTCCCTAGAAAACAAACAGCAGGTAACAAGCCTTAATATATTCTTCTAATCCTATAAGAAGTTTCTTCCCTGTGTAAATATTTTAACCACTTATTCTTAGAATATAGATGACTTTATTGCAGCCACATAATTGATGTGGCATGTAACAGAGGGCTTTTCACAGTCACGGATGGAGATGGCTGCAATCTCCCCTTGCTGTGAATAACATGCAGCAGACTTTTCCTGTCAACGGATCACGTTGCTGCCGTCTAGTACTTCATATTGTGGGTTTTCAATTTGCAGGTCTCATAATTGCCAGCAGCTCCTAATTTCCAGGGACGATCCTAGGTTTTGATGATGGATGTTTCAGTGCCTCAAATGTTCTATTTTTTTTTTTTCCCTTCATACTGAAGAATGTAATATAATATAATGCAATATGATTACAGTAATGTTATACCTAACCCGGTCAGCAGTGTATTAACTAATGTTATTAATGTCTTTTTGCAGTGTGACCATCTGCCTAGGTGACCATAAGCCCCTGTAACCATGTTGGCCTGTCTTCAAAGAACCCAGAATCCTCCAGTAAAGCACCTCGTATGTTCAAACAAGGGGCTGGAGCCTCGAAAGTGTAAGTAAAAAAAAAAATGATTGATATGTTCACTTTGTATTTTATTTTTGCCTTATGTATCTTTTTTGTACTATTACATTATGATGTGCTATAGACACTCATTTTAACTCATGCATAGGTTTATCATTTGAGTAGAATGAGCTAATGGTGGAATTGTTTAAAGGAGTTTTCCAATACTTTTATACTGTTGACCTGTCCTCTAATCGGTGAGGTTCCGACATTCGGGATCCCACCAATCAGCTGTTTGAGAAGGCAGCAGTGGTCATAATAGCGTCAGGGACGTTTGGCAGCTTTGCCAATTCCATGTGACGTCACTTTCTTTGGTCACATGGCCTAGGCGCAACGCAGCCCTATTGAAGTGAATGGGGCTGAGCTGCGATACCAAACACAGCCTCTATACAATGTACAGTGCTGTGGTTCGTTAACTGATAGAAGGCGGCAGCGCTACTGCGAGCGCTGGTGCCTTCTCAAACAGCTGATCGGTGGGGGTCCCAGATGTCGGACCCTCACTTATCAAATACTTCTGACCGATCCAGAAGATAGGTCATCAGTATAAAAGTCTCGGAAAACCCCTTTAAGTCAATGTGTCATCTTTTGATTACAACAAGTTTTTGTGTTAAAAATTTTTTTAAAGAATTTTGGTGGTTATTTTTCATTTTCCATGTCAATGTCTATACTACAATAATAAGCGTCTCTTTATGATCTGTACAGATCACTTTTCAGCAGTCACCTCACTATCATTACAGGCAGGATTAGAATGACATATGTCACCTAAATATTCATAACACAATAAGTGATATCACAGCTAATCTACTCCCTCTTGACCTCTGCACAGGTCACAGATCATGCCTAAAAAACTCCCCCATAGAAGTCCCTATTTTCCTTGTGTCTATGGCCTATGGTGACTGTTGTAAAGCATATCTCTAAATGCTGTTAACATCTCAGGCAAGATGGCTGCCTCCATAATCCAGTTCAGGAAATAGAATAGAAAACTACAATCGGAAAATAAAAACAGATTACAAAAAAGGATATGTGTTACTATCTGGTTTTAACTGGCAAAAAATATAGGCGACACATCCACTTTAAATTTCCATTAATTAATGCTCATCTTGAAATACAGTAGACTACTATCTACCCTGTGTGCACATGACTCGATGGATTTTGCTAAAAAAAATTAAACCCAAGAAGTCCAGTCAGGACGGAGGGGAATCTCTTGTATTTATTTACTGTATATAGTTATATGTACAAGGTGGGAGGACCAGCTCCAGTACATTATGCTCCTTTTCCAATCAGCGCTGAAGAGGTTAAGCTGTCTAAATGCAGCACTGAGGCCCTCAGCTGAAACACTCTTCCATATCCAGTGGCACCAGCTCTGTGTGAGAGATATGACAGGGGCTGATAAGGTCCTTTTCACTTATTTCAATAGGCCTCTATTTTAATACAGCTCCCTTTGTCTAAATTCTGGGTGATTTCACTCCTTATCCCTCCGTCTTTAATATGTGTGCCTTTTAACTCCTACCCTGCCAAACAGGGCCTAGGACGTGAATACGGAGAAGCTTACATATGTTAATAACGTCTTCTCTGGTGAAGACGGCCTCTAGTTAATGAATAATATATTGCTCCGCTCTCATGCTGCTCGCATTTCTGAGGTAAATCATTGTCCTGATTTAGGGACCAGTTCCTATGGAATGAAAATAAGAGTTTGGGTCAAGCTGGGTTTATAATGCAGATTAACTCCCGACTAAAGAGGCTTGATTGTAATGTCTGTTCATCACGTGGCTGAGAATTACAGTCCGTCTCTTAGCAGCCGGTGACAGGCTTCTACTAATGAAGGTTAAACTGTTTGAAATAAGTACCTATGATATTATTTAGTTTCCTGTAATCATAGCACATGTAACTTCACCATAAATCAGGCCAAGGAGAGAGAAATACATTAAATATTAAAGCGCCATGGTAATGGAGGTGAGTACAGTAAGGGCTTTATTTTATGCAGCAAAGTGATAAAGAAAGGAGATGTTAGGTCATGGAATTCAGATATACCGCAGTTATGGAATAAAGATGTTTTTCCATACAAGGCTGTGGTTTAAAGCGATCATCACTACTATAAAATATTTTGGTACATATTATAGATTAGATAAGAAATTTTAATTCCCTTTACAATTTACAACTGCTAATGGATATTAAAGGGGTATTCGAGTTGGTTAAATATCTGATAAGTATCAAATCGGTGGGGGTCCTACCACTGGGACACCCACCAATCATGAGAATGGGGACACCGTACCCCCTGCAGTTATCCTGAAGTGACCCGAACAGCCAATCGCACATGCACGTGGAAGCTCCATTAATTTATATGGGAGTTCCAAAGATAGCCAAGTACAGCGCTCGGCTATCTCCAGAACTTAGAAATGAATGGCTACTCATTCAATAGCTGTCGGTCAACATCTGTCTCTCCCAGCTCCTCCATACATGTTCGCTTTGGCCATTGAAAGAGAGGAGAGCCGCTGCCAGACACTTCTGACAATGGCTTATCAACAGGGGCTTAACTACCATAGTGGCAGACCATGCGACTGCTATGGGGCCCAGGGCAAGAGGGGGCTAAGTCTTAGTTGGTGTATATATACACATATATATATATATATATATATATATATATATATATATATAAATTACAGACCAAAAGTTTGGGCACACCTTCTCATTTAAAGAGTTTTCTGTATTTTCATGACTATGAAAATTGTAGATTCACACTGAAGGCATCAAAACTATGAATTAACACATGTGGAATTATATACTTAACAAAAAAGTGTGAAACAACTGAAAATATGTCATATATTCTAGGTTCTTCAAAGTAGCCACCTTTTTCTTTGAATACTGCTTTGCACACTCTTGGCATTCTCTTGATGAGCTTCAAGAGGTAGTCACCTGAAATGGTTTTCACTTCACAGGTGTGCCCTGTCAGGTTTAATAAGTGGGATTTCTTGCCTTATAAATGGGGTTGGGACCATGAGTTGTGTTAGGCAGAAGTCAGGTGGATACACAGCTGATAGTCCTACTGAATAGACTGTTAGAATTGTATTATGGCAAGAAAAAAGCAGCTAAGTAAAGAAAAACAAGTGGCCATCATTACTTTAAGAAATGAAGGTCAGTCAGTCTGAAAAATTGGGAAAACTTTGAAAGTGTCCCCAAGTGGAGTCACAAAAATCATTAAGCGCTACAAAGAAACTGGCTCACATGAGGACCGCCCCATGAAAGGAAGACCAAGAGTCACCTCTGCTGCGGAGGATAAGTTCATCCGAGTCACCAGCCTCAGAAATGGCAGGTTAACAGCAGCTCAGATTAGAGACCACGTCAATGCCACACAGAGTTCTAGCAGCAGACACATCTCTACAACAACTGTTAAGAGGAGACTGTGTGCAGCAGACCTTCATGGTAAAATAGCTGCTAGGAAACCACTGCTAAGGACAGGCAACAAGCAGAAGAGACTTGTTTGGGCTAAAGAACACAAGGAATGGACATTAGACCAGTGGAAATCTGTGCTTTGGTCTGAGGAGTCCAAATTTGAGATCTTTGGTTCCAACCACCGTGTCTTTGTGCGACGCAGAAAAGGTGAACTGATGGACTCTACATGCCTGGTTCCCACCATGAAGCATGGAGGAGAAGGTGTGATGGTGTGGGGGTGCTTTGCTGGTGACACTGTTGGGGATTTATTCAAAATTGAAGGCATACTGAACCAGCATGGCTACCACAGCATCTTGCAGCGGCATGCTATTCCATCCGGTTTGCGTTTAGTTGGACCATCATTTATTTATCAACAGGACAATGACCTCAAACACACCTCCAGGCTGTGTAAGGGCTGTTTGACCAAGTAGGAGAGTGATGGGGTGCTATGCCAGATGACCTGGCCTGCACAGTCACCAGACCTGAACCCAATCGTGCTAAGTGCCAATAAGTGCTAAGCATCTCTGGGAACTCCTTCAAGACTGTTGGAATACCATTTCAGGTGACTACCTCTTGAAGCTCATCAACAGAATGCCAAGAGTGTGCAAAGCAGTAAACAAAGCAAAAGGTGGCTAATTTGAAGAACCTAGAATATAAGACATATATTTTCAGTTGTTTCACACTTTTTTGTTAAGTATATAATTCCACATGTGTTAATTCATAGTTTTGATGCCTTCAGTGTGAATTTTCAATTTTCATAGTCATGAAAATACAGAAAACTCTTTGAATGAGAAGGTGTGTCAAAACTTTTGGTCTGTACTATATATATATACACTCACCGGCCACTTTATTAGGTACACCATGCTAGTAACGGGTTGGACCCCCTTTTGCCTTCAGAATTGCCTCAATTCTTCGTGGCATAGATTCAACAAGGTGCTGGAAGCATTCCTCAGAGATTTTGGTCCATATTGACATGATGGCATCACACAGTTGCCGCAGATTTGTCGGCTGCACATCCATGATGCGAATCTCCCATTCCACCACATCCCAAAGATGCTCTATTGGATTGAGATCTGGTGACTGTGGAGGCCATTTGAGTACAGTGAACTCATTGTCATGTTCAAGAAACCAGTCTGAGATTATTCCAGCTTTATGACATGGCGCATTATCCTGCTGAAAGTAGCCATCAGATGTTGGGTACATTGTGGTCATAAAGGGATGGACATGGTCAGCAACAATACTCAGGTAGGCTGTGGCATTGCAACGATGCTCAATTGGTACCAAGGGGCCCAAAGAGTGCCAAGAAAATATTCCCCACACCATGACACCACCACCACCAGCTTGAACCGTTGATACAAGGCAGGATGGATCCATGCTTTCATGTTGTTGACGCCAAATTCTGACCCTACCATCCGAATGTCGCAGTAGAAATCGAGACTCATCAGACCAGGCAACGTTTTTCCAATCTTCTACTGTCCAATTTCGATGAGCTTGTGCAAATTGTAGCCTCAGTTTCCTGTTCTTAGCTGAAAGGAGTGGCACCCGGTGTGGTCTTCTGCTGCTGTAGCCCATCTGCCTCAAAGTTCGACGTACTGTGCGTTCAGAGATGCTCTTCTGCCTACCTTGGTTGTAACGGGTGGCAATTTGAGTCACTGTTGCCTTTCTATCAGCTCGAACCAGTCTGCCCATTCTCCTCTGACCTCTGGCATCAACAAGCCATTTCCGCCCACAGAACTGCCGCTCACTGGATGTTTTTTCTTTTTCGGACCATTCTCTGTAAACCCTAGAGATGGTTGTGCGTGAAAATCCCAGTAGATCAGCAGTTTCTGAAATACTCAGACCAGCCCTTCTGGCACCAACAACCATGCCACGTTCAAAGGCACTCAAATCACCTTTCTTCCCCATACTGATGCTCTGTTTGAACTGCAGGAGATTGTCTTGACCATGTCTACATGCCTAAATGCACTGAGTTGCCGCCATGTGATTGGCTGATTAGAAATTAAGTGTTAACGAGCAGTTGGACAGGTGTACCTAATAAAGTGGCCGGTGAGTGTGTGTGTATATATATATATATATATATATATATATATATATATATATATATATATATATATATATATATATATATATATTGTATGTGGCTCACCCTTTACTGTTGGATATTTAAAGGTGCTCTGGCTATCAGAGGCCAGCTTAGGCGTCATCGCGCCGCCTGAGCAGTGCAGAGCGGGACACAGGCCGGAGGAGGCCTGCATCGCAGCGCTGCCAGGCTGATGGAGGTAAGTATAAGTTTTTGTTTTTTTTTTATTGTACAAAACTGAAGGAGAGGAGCACTATGCTACTATAACTACTGTGTGGGGGCACTATGCTACTATAACTACTGTGTGGGGGCACTATGCTACTATAACTACTGTGTGGGGGGCACTATGCTACTATAACTACTGTGTGGGGGGCACTATGCTACTATAACTACTGTGTGGGGGGCACTATGCTACTATAACTACTGTGTGGGGGGCACTATGCTACTATAACTACTGTGTGGGGGGCACTATGCTACTATAACTACTGTGTGGGGGGCACTATGCTCCGCCCCCCAACCCCCCAACAACCGCAGGTTCCCGGGTGTCGGACCTCCACCGATCAGATATTGATGACCTGTCCTGAGGATAGATAATCAGTATCAAAATCATGGAAAACCCTTTAATGTGTATGGTGGTCTTGTGGAGGGATCCCACCATTCAGAACCCTCCTCTATGAGCCAGGATCTAGCATCAGGATGACTACATTTCCATAAAATAATGCATTGCCTTGTGGTCCCTGGCACGTCCATCATTCCTGATCTCATGTTACTTGGCAAACGCTAAATTAATCTTTTGTTTTTATTGTAATCTAAATCTGAAGCACTGATTAACCCGTTCTCATTCGTAAGCATGTGGTCAGGCAGTTTAACCCCTCATCCACCACGCGAACAAACCACGCAGTGCAGAATAATAAACTACCTAGTCGGCATATCTTCCCTGATTCACGCGGCTGAGTGCACGACGGGAGCTGTATTTAAATTATATATAAATCATCATCTGCAAATCCGTGCAGCCAAATTCATTCCTGCGTTGCTCTGTTCAGCGGAGAGGAGCGGCTTCCGTTTAATTAAATGTCACTTATGTACTGTAGGCCGTTCTGCCTCCACTAAGCTGGTTGGGCGACTAAATATCGATGAATCAGAAAGCCTCTGAAATCCAGTATATCTTATAGATAGAAAATAGAATAGTTGCCATTGGAGAACGTTCTGTATCCCATCATCGATTTTTCTCCGCTCCCACAAACTTGTCTCTTGCAATATAATGGGTTCTGAATATGTGCCTAATTTAGTGGCTCCATTCCATGAGTCACATAGAAGCAAATCACAAGTTTTGGCCGAGGCTATAAAAATATGGTTTTGGTATGTATTACGGGGAGCAGCGTTCTGCTGTGTGATTGCACAACGACAGAGAGAATCAGTATCAAATACGAAAGGTGAAACAGTGTTTGTGAGACAAACAAGTTTTTGTTTTTTTTTTCCCATTTAACCATTTCTTACCCGATCGCCGCCGCCGCAGCAAAGTCAGCGTTACAGAACCGGAGAAAGGAACAGCGCTTCTGTCAGACAGAGAAAAAGAATTCTCGCATTAAATGGATTGGAAGGGCCCTGCAGCTCGCCGGAGGCAGGTTTAAACCCCCCCTCTGTACTGTCATTTAAGAGACAGATCTGCAAATATTCTCTCTATTAATATTTCATTTGTCTCTTAAAGACACAAGCCTGTGTTAGGGAATGTAATGTAAAAAGAGGGTTTGGCGTGCATGCCATCAGTTTAACCGGTTCAGTCCCAGCAGGGAAGGTAAGGCATATGAAGTGAATAAAAAATACATATCGGAATTATTTTACTCTAGATGTCGGAGCAGAAAAGCGAGGGCAGGGGATTTGGCACCCGTGTTGGGTGCACCTGAAAAAATTATTTTTGTCCTGCAGAACATAAGGTCTATAAAGCTCAAGGGTTGTGCCTGAAAAACAACCGGTTGAAATGGCATAGATGAGGCTAAAAATTAACAGACTGGTAGAGGCTGCCAACATATTTAAAGGGCAATGATATATCAGTCGGTTACTACTTTTAATGTGCACTGGAATACAGTATTGTGTTCTCTGTTATCAGCTATTTCAGTCTGCTAAAATTGTCAGGATGATTGTAGTGTTCTTCAATAGGATGACGGATAGGTAGTCCATAAAAATGTCTGTCAGCTATCTCACATATCTGTAGGTTTTATGACTTCCTGTACCATTACATATATTATTGGTTGCTTTACGTATATAGGGGTCTGTTCACATTACAGGAAAGAATGTATTCAAATGCCTTTTTTTAAGGTAATCTGGTATGCTGCCCTATACAGAGGGGTACAGTAAAAAAATGTATACCATGCAGCATGCTTTCTCACAATGGGAGTCAATGGCTGATGTATTGCACCTGTCTAAACCAGTTGCACAGACTATAATATAAATGAGTTACATATAATGCATCCTTTATCTGCGGTATATTAGACTCAATACTTTGGACGCAGTGGATATAAATGGATACAGTATCCCTGTGTAACTTGCATACGTCCAAGAGCTTGGTTATGTAAGGGGTTAATAAAGCTTATAACCAGTCAGTTGAGCTGCTCGCTTAGGATTTGTGTTGGCCTCTAGGACTATAACACGATATGACAAGCTGTGCTGTTGCACCAGTCAGGGCTAATAACGTGTCTTGCCTCGTTTGTGCTGAGCAGACGTATGCAAAATGATGTGTACACAGTCTGCTGCCTGGACCAGCTTAAAGGTGCCGTTCCCAGGTTGAAAATATTTCCTATGCACCGGCAGAAAATTTGCCTAAATGCTTAGAGATTACAGGAATACAGGTATCGGTTGTATGTATTTCCTGGCATTTTTTTAATTAAACTATACTACATGCTATGCAAGATAAAAATAAATATATTCTGTTTGGTAACATGTTGTGTTCATATATTTGCGTATTGTATTCAGACCAGAAATTAAAGTGGTTTGCCAATAGTTGTTTATAAAAGAGAACCTGTCACCATGAAAATGCAGTGTAATCTGCAGGCACCATGTTATAGAGCAGGAGGAGCTGAGCAGATTGATATATAGGGAAATGTTCAGTAGAAGGTACGTTTCACACTGGTTCCGGCAGGCTCTTCCACAGTGTTTTTTTTGTCCGCACATTTGCCGTCCTGTTGCCAGATCTCAACCAGTGAATGAGGCCGGGCGGACTTCCGTCAGTGCACGTCTGCCCATGGTATTTACGGATCCGGCAGGCTGTTCCCCTGCCGGAATATAGCCTACCGGAACCATTAACATCAGTGCAAAACAGACCTAAGGACTCCCGAACATATTTTTGTTCTGCATCCAATCTGCATTTTTTTTTGTGGATCGGATTTGGAACCATTCATTTCAGTGGTGCCGCAAAAAAAATCTGTACGTCCATGCGTTCATCCCAGTATAGAACATGTCCTATACTTGTCTGTTTTGCGGATAATTTCTATTGAAAGGAAAAATAAAATGGCGGCATGCACTTGGCCGATATTCATGTTTTGCAGATCCACAAAACACATACGGTTGTATCTAACTTGTATTTCATGCATCTAAATTCCTGCTCATTCTGAGCTCTGGTCAAGGAGGTGGTCCTATCAGTGATTGACAGCTATCTCTGTATACACCGTCAGTGGGAAGGCTGTCAATCACTGATAGGACCGCCTCCTTGACTTCAAAGCCCAGAATGAGCAGGAATTGACTTTTTTTTTTTTTTTTTTTAATAAGTGCTCATATTTCAAACCCAAGAGCATATGTGTGGATCTGTGGGGACTTTGGCTACCTGGACTAGGCATGCTTAAAAACTAGTGCAGACAAAGTTTGTCATTGATGCCCTTAGGAACCTTTGTGATGTCTTCTTACATTTTAAACCTGTTCTTTGTTAATGTAAGCTGAATCTGTTTGCTATAGGGCACTGTCTACCTGTGGTGGGCGACATAATGCTTTTCAGGCATAAAAACTTTTATCCGCTTTCCACACACAGTGGTTTATATATCTGTGGTTTCTATACCTCAGAATTGTGGGTCTGAAAGCTAGTTGGGACTTGTTTGTTCTATTTATTACAGGGTTTTTTTTTTTTTTTAATGGGGTGGAATGGGTTAAAAAAAATAGTCAATAATCACCCTCCCCAGTCCCCTGCCGCTGCCACACTGTTCTCTACTTCCTGATCCCAGATTGACACACAGAAAATGGTTTGGACAGCCAGTCACTCCCCACAGTAGTGACCCAGGAGGTGTTGAGGGTATAGATTATTATTTTTTATTGTTTAACCCATTCAGACCCTGTTTTTGTAAAAAAAAATGAGACTTTAAATAATGGGTCTAATTTTTACAGTTTAAGTGGCATTCTCATCATAGGCATTATTGGGGCATCCAAAGGATAAATATCAGATAGGTGCAAGTCAGGGACAGATACAACTTGCACAGGGTCCCTGTGCAATAACCGTGTGTGGGTCCTTGTTTTCCAATAGCTCATCATACACCTCCGTATGTCTATAACAATACACCAGCAAGGTCTTGTTCACATCAAGACTGTTCCGGCACAGATCAGCCTGCTAGATCACACAGATCCGGTGTTGCCAGATCCTCTACTTCACTGCCGGATTCCCATTGACTGCAATGGGGTCTGGCGGTGATCCAGCCGAATCCTGCATAAATGCCAGGTTTCGGCCTGACAAAAGCCGTTGCAAGCAACATTTTTTTTTGTCCATCCGACCGCTGGCATTTGCACTGAATCTGGCTGCCGGATCTCGGAAATAGAGATGTGAACACAGCTTAACTGAGAGACATGAAATTTATCATATCAGTCCCTATCTAATAGACAGTAAGGCCTTGTTCACACATCAGTTATTTGATCAGTTATTTCCATCAGTTATTGTGAGCCAAAACCAGGTTTGGGTAAAAAACACAGAACAGGTGCAGATCTTTTCATTATACCTTATTTCTGTGTAGCCTCCATTCCTGGTTATGGCTCACAATAACTGATGGAAATAACTGATCAAATAACTGATGTGTGAACAAGGCCTAAGCTGCTTTTCTGCCCCAAATGTGGGTCCCATGAGATATAATACTAGGTTACAATTTAAATCTGATATGTGAAATTGGGCCCCTTTTTTTGGACCCCCTAGCAGCAGTACCACCTATACTGCCCTGATGGCAGTCTTGACTATAGGTCACATTGACATATTCTGCACAGTTTTTATGCCCAAGGCTTAGGATAAATTACAAAATGAGCACAATATTGCTTCAACACTTTTTGTTTTATGTATTATTTTTAAGATACTAGAAATATAAATGGAGGTGACTGAATCAGTAAACACTCACCATACAGATAGATTTTTCTATTGCAGAACCGTATATTTTGAATATAAGACACTGGAGTGTAAAAATTCAGATCAGTATTCCAGCATTCATTGATTCACTGATCTCTAATGGTTGGGAGCCCAGTCTCATTTCCGAATCGGCAATATAAAAGTGGATGTTGAAGTTTGATTGGTCTTATTCTACCATCATGTAGTCTTCAATGAGAAACTCAGCCCTCACAGAGAGGCCTTGTCAGAAGCCATTATGCAGAGCAGAAGTTCTTGAATTTTGTCCGTCTGAATATTTGCTGCTCCCTTCACTGCTTTATTTAATTTCCAGTGTGATCTGTAATACGCAGGGTCACTGTGACTTTCATGTTCCTTACCTGGTGTATTTGGTGTGCAGCCTTTATTCTCTCTCCGACACAGTATAGCTTTATTTCTGACTAACCTTTTTATATGGTTTTTTTTTTCTTTTAACAAAAATGTTTCATATAAAAATGGAGAAGTTTATATATAAATGTTTCTAGAATGGGCTTGATGGAGCAGAACATTTCTTTGCACACCAGATTTCCTGTTTTGCTGAACCAGAAATTTATTTTTTTCAAAACAAACAGTAGGCAGCCATTCTTTAAGGTCCGGTGCTCAGCTGGTTAAGAAAGTTTGCTGCTAAAGACACATACAGTATATCTTTAATGAGATCCATTGATGTATGCAGATGCTGGAGGTGGTTTACGTTTTACTGAGATAGGTACTAGCTATAAGGAGGCTCGGACTGGCCCACAGGGGAATAGGTCATTCCCTGGTGGGCCCTATTGCAAGAGTGGGCTCTGTCTCCCACCCCCTACACAAGGCATATGGTACAACACACCAAATGCACTACATGCAAATAGACCATGTACAGCATCTCAGCCAGCCTATGTGTCCATAAACCAGACAGTTTATTCTTCTTATTGACACATCTGGTAAGTGAGATGACTTCTAGGCACAGAGACTGGTCAGTCAGTATCCTCTCTTCCCAGGGACCTACCTTCTCGATGTTTGGTGCAAGAGACCCCTTCATCAGTCATCTTGCAGCATCAGATGCTCTATGACCATGTGTTCCTGGCTCAAAAAACTAAGAGGGTCATAATCCAAAGCAAGAGCTGATGAGCAGGAGACAGACAGGGGCTCCAGGACAAAACAGTCTGAGGTACAAGCTAGATATTGGACCACTATTGAAAGAACTGTGTTTGCCACAGTTTTATGGATTTGTGAATGGTCAGGAAATATTTGCATGTACCCCAGAATGAATTTTTTAGTGGGCTCTGGACAGGCTTGTTGGGGTCCCAGGGATATTTTATGTATACTATTCATAAGAAGAGAAATATCAGAGAGAAAAATTGGGTATAATTCAAGCAAGAGCAAAACTGTGAGAACTGTAGTGACCATGTCAGGTTATATTCACTTTAATGAGAGTTTATCTGCAGTAACCCAATGCAGCCACTGCACTTTGAGTGGAACTGTACTTCCTGTTCCAGTCAAAATATGATCGGTGGGGATTCGATGTACAGACCCCCACCCATTGGAAATTGATAAGCTATCTTGAGGTAAGGTCATCAATATTAGGAGCCTCCTTAAGCTTTATTTACATACAACCACTTGGTATAGTACACTGCAAAGTTAATTCTTGCATATCCAATTCTAAATATGATCTACGTTTTAAGTTATGACCGTGCTAAAGACTTTTCTGCAGAAATGTGAACATGCCCTGCTTTTTCTGCCGGTGCAATCCCCACAAGTGTCGTGCTTGCGGCCTATTAACGTTTTGGTAGGAGTCCAGGAGGGTGTATTTATTCCCTTTTTAAGTATTTTTATCACACTACAAGGCTCAATTGAGATTTTTATTTAATTAAAATTTTGCAAATGTCACAAAGCTAATTAGTGTCACATTAATTGAGATTTGGGTATTCAGCCAAGGACAGCCATTACACAATGAAGGACAATGCATAAACTGTGTGGTGAATTCACCAGAAAACCCTTGCCTGTGCTGCTTCTATAGAGATTTGTTAATAACAGGGTGACAGAAATTGTGAAGAAATTATTGGGGGAATTTATCAAGCCTTGCACGGCAGAATTCTGGCTTCTGAGAGTTGCCAGTAGAAGCTTTTCAATTTTTTGGGTTACTTGCACAACAATTTTGTAACTTTTTGAGCACCACTTACAGATTTGGAGTGACAATTTGGTCAGAATTCCAGAGTAGACCACGTTTGTGAAACATTTATGAGGTGGGACTTTTCAAAAAGTCACAACTTCACACCAGACATCCCCCACACATACTTTTACTGAAATAAGTTAAACCACAGTGCATTTGCGCTAAATTTATTATTACTGTGTGCCATTTTAAAATAACACATCACTTACAATGGTGGCAAAAACAGTGGCCAATATTATGTACGGGTTTTATTTTTTTTCCCCCCCTTGAAAACAGCCTTTGTGTAATACAATAAATGCTAATCACTGGCTGCCATAAAGTACATCTCGCATTCTACCAATGCATCCCGTGCATGACACAATTAAAGGGGTATTCCAGTGTTAGGATGACCAACATAAAAGAAGGCTAAATGGTCATTACACACAGAGCAACAATGCAACACTAAGGGCCCATTCAGACGGCCGTGGTATTGCGGGTCCACAAAAATTCGGATCTGCAATACCACGGATGCTGCCCAGCGTATGTCCGCAATTTGCAGAACACACGGCCGGGCGCTCCATTCAAAATGCCTATGCCAAAATGACATGTTCTATATTTTCTTGCGGAGCCGCGGCACGGCAAGATCCCGTGCCGGCCATTGAAGTGAACGGGCACCCGCCTATTCCGCAATTTTGCGGAATAGGTGCGGATCCGTTCACACGGTCATGTGAACGGGCCCTAAAGGTATCCAGCAGGCAGTCCCGGCAGAGAAACAGCATGCCGAGTTCACCATATTTGGCATATCCGATAGGGCCGTTCACCACTGGACCCCATTGACTATAATGGGATCTGGCAGGGATTCAGCCGGTTTCTGGCATGAGTGATGGTTTTCAGCTGGATCCCGCCGGATCCCATTATACCCATTATAGTCAATGGGCTCCTGCAGTGAACAGCAGAACTTAGCTAGGCCTCTAAGAGAACAGCCAGCTGGATACCTTTAGGGCAGATGTCAAACTAACCTTAGATGTTTTCACATTCAAGTTGAGCTTGCATGGAATGATATGGTAAAGGTCAGGTCAGAGAACATTATGACATCTTCTTTGGATCTTGTTTGATTGGCAGGTTGTTTTAACCTCTATTTAGTTATTAATTTATTTAACTGGTTTGTACAAGAGTAAGGCCAGTATCGCAGTGTAGCAAGATAGCCATAGGAATGAATAGGGTTGTAGCACGTTTGCTGTGACCACCATGTGCAAAACTGGTATTGGGTTTTTACAATTCACATGAATTGATCACATGAAAGCCAAAATCTCAATGTAACAGTAACTGTACCCTAAGAACACATCAGGGTTATGTCTTTTAATTCATTGGCTTCTGCCATATCTTAAGCTGGTTTAGCATATAGTGCTCTTTTCAAGGAGTCTACTAATGATTTCCAAAATAGTAGTCTTTGTAATATTACTTTTGTGGCAATTTGTCAAAACGGAATGCCAATTTCATTTAGAAACCATGAACAATATAGATTTTGATGCCGTTCTTCACGCTGTTGATGTACATTAGACTAAAATTGATCAAAATGGACAATTTGAACCAACACGAGTCAAGTGAAATTTAACAAGTGATGGTCTTAGCCAGCCAATAACATACCATCATCATCTGAAAAGAAGTCAATGTTTGAAATGTTTATCCAATATATGGACTAAAGGGATTTCGTTCCCAGAAGGATCCTTTGTCCATCA
Organism: Rhinella marina; assembly: GCA_900303285.1. NCBI lineage: Eukaryota > Metazoa > Chordata > Amphibia > Anura > Bufonidae > Rhinella > Rhinella marina. Next base: position 60,822 of record ONZH01004590.1, on the reverse strand, counting down.
CCGGGTTTCATTCAACATGTATGGCCAGTTTGAACAACTGTAATAGCCAATGTGGACTAAAATGTGATTGGCCGTGTCTGCAAAAGGAACGTTCACCAGATGATTGTTTGTTCAACTGATGTTCAACCATTAGCCAACTTTTAATGAGTATGGTTACGGCCTTCTAGTTTGTCCTCCGTCAGCTGCTGCACACACTGGTTTCAGTGCCCAGAACTGGGAAGATCATGAGATAGAATATTGATTTGAACCTAATAACGTGGACCATTTGGCCCTGAAATGCATTGTTCATATTTCAGCAAATCTGCCTATAGCATCCTCTGCTATCATAGTTTCAAGCATCCTCCTGCCACTGTTGTGTGGCGCCGCTGGATCTTTTAACCAGACTTCCTAACCACTGAGGATCCACATGGGGCGAAAGTGCCACATGTTGTGCCTGAGCAACGGGCTGGGGAACTCTAGATTATAGCAATATGTATTCTTTATATCCTTTGCCGTATGAAACGTCATTGTGTTCCAGAAATCTGATGTCATAATGGGATCCTTTAAAATTCATAGTTATCCCCCAGTAGTTAATAGATAAGTCCTGCACTTGCCTCTGTAAACTGGAACCAAACTGTGGATAACAAATACTGTATATAGACATTGACAGACTGTACTGTGTCCGCCACATCTCATCGAAATGACTGCATTTTATTTTCCACACTGAAAGATCTTATTACAATTTCCATCAGCATAAAATTTTACTCTAAAGGCCGTAGCTAAATGAGTTTAATATACTGGTTAATAGAGGTTCCTGTTTCAGACACCTGTAACTAGCGTATAACATTGATTTAATGGAGTGTGCTGCGGCCCATCATGATGGTATTCTTTCTGTTCAATTAGCAACGCTTCTAGTGGGTGATCAGTTCTAGCAATTCTTTATAAAGCGCAGTTATACCAGAGCTATATGTTGAGATTCCATAATTCATCTATGACTTTAAGTGTAGCATCACAAATTCTTCTCTTCCTTGACACTTTATAACTTGGATTGCCCCCCTGACCTTACACTGCCCTAAAGGTGCCGTTTACTTCAGTTGCAAGGTAAATCCTGTGAAATCCTGGTATTTGAATATACATCATCTTCGGTTAATATGCAAAAACAAGTAAATGTCGGTCACGCAACTGAAGGCAAATTTATTCTCTTGTAGTAAATGTGCATATAGGAATAGTTGATTGCCTCGGTTTGTAAGGGACAATTTAGTAGCTTATAATAAGAAATAGTTAAAGCCTAAAACATATCTGCTTCTCAATTCCTGGTAGAATGGTCATAATGAACGTATATGCTAGTGTGCTTCATATAGAAGCTATTAATGATTATGTTCTTATTTTATTTTACATAATTACTAATAATTATTGCCGTATTAAGGAAATAAAATGTCACCTATATTTTTTGGGCAAGTTAAAACCTGATTTGTGATGCATATCCTTTTTTTATATTCTGTCTTTATTTTCTGATTGGAGATGTATTATTGTACTGTATTTCCTGGGGAGGCCATCTTGTTGAGCTGTTAAAAGCATTTAGAGATATGCTTTACAGCCATAAAGCAGCCACCATGGGCCATAGCCACAATCGACAGGATCTGACTTATCGATCTCTATAGGAGAGTTTTGTAGACATGCTCTGTGACCTATGCAAAGGTTAGGAGGGAGTAGCTAAACTGTGACATCACCTATATTCTGTGGAGCTTTACAGACATTACCATCTGGCTGTCCCCAACGGGTGTGTGTGTGTGTGTATGTATGTATGTATATATATATATATATATATATATATATGTGTGTATATATATATATATATATATATATGTGTGTGTAATATCTGTCATTATAATCCTGCCTGTAATAATGAGATGAAGAAATATGATCTGTACAGAACAAGAAGTGGTGCCTGTCATTAGGCTAAGTGGCCAGTGAAGATATTAGGATTTTTTTTTTTAATTTAATGACATGTAAAAATAAAATTTAATATTGCCAAAAATTCTCTAAAAATATTTAACATAAAAAAAATTGATTTACACAATAGGTCGTTTTCTGATGACACCTTCCCTTTAAGGGATTATGGATACTCATCAATCATGTGACTTGGACAGTCGCTACCAGCTTGTCATGTGATTCGGACAGCTGCTGCCAGCTTGTCATGTGACTGGACAGTGGTGGCGGGTAAAAAATGTCTCTCTGCTATGCTGACAATTTACAATGATGCTCTTATGAGTAAATCTGTTGCTAATCCCAGTTTCAAATGGGAAAATACTACTTTCTTTAGTTTGTATTAATTTAGTAGATATAGCATTAATTCAAAGCAATCTTTTTTTATATTATGCACTTATATAGTGCTACTATATTCCACTACAGACAGTAGCATCAAGCTGTCCCCTATCAGTATGGATTCGAACCTAAGACCCCAGCGCTGCAAGGCACTAGTGCTAACCACTCAGCCACCGTGCTGCCATATGTGTGCGTGAATGTATGGTAAATGATTGCTTCTTGATTATCAAATTCTCTTTGATAAATAAAAATGTTTTGTAAATCTATATTTTTAAAGGATTGAAATTATAGAAGTATGAAACAATTCTCTGTTAAAATGAGAATGAAAAACATCCACAAAATTCTTAAAACATTGTTTTCTATGAATTTTGAGTCCCTTTCAGTTAAAATACACATTATTAGTAAACTGTAATCTGAAAAAGCAGAGCTGCCTATATCCAGTGAAGGGATCTGAGATCATTGGGAAATATCTGATCTTTTGCTGTATCGGACAAAAAACTTACTTTGTATTCCTAGCGTAGCAGCCTTCTGATGCAGGAAGAGATCCCGCTGCTTGCCCTGAACACTGAACAGCTGGATATCATCCACTTGGCACTTAACGTATGTGGCCGAATTGAACTCTAAATCTGGTTCTTGGGCCAAACAGCAGGATAATAATGAATATAGCCAGTATACAAGGACGACTAAAGATGTAGCATGCGCTTTCATAGAAAGCTGCCAGTATATAGCCTCCCGCAGTGATCGCTCTTATTGTGACAGATGAGATAAAGGCAAAACTTTATAGAACATACTGGAGCGTTAATATGTATTTCAGCTTTTTTTTTAAGAAGGTAGAGGCTAAGTAATATTGGAAACTGCCATTGATTGTGGCTTACTATGTCACTGCACATAAAGATGACAGCTCTTAACCCCTTAGTAACCGCCCATACTTGTTTTTACTGAACTGCTGTTTACCCTGGCACTGATTTTCTGTTTTAGGTCAATTTGGTGCTAGGCTGTCTAATGACAGCCAGGCTTTTACTCTAAGGGCCAGTTCACACAACTGATTTGAAAAAATACGCTTAAAAATCAGCACGTTTTTTTCAGCGCTTAAAAACAAGTTTTTTTCATGTGGTTTTTTAATGCATTTTTTTGATACAAGAACAAGGGCGTATTTAACGTCCAACTTGCCTGAAACAGCGCCCCCCCCCCTTCCCCATGCCAATTTCTTAACCTAACCCCTTCCGCTGCCCCCTTCTTGCCCTACCTGGTCCTGCCTGAGGAGATTGCCTCATTGGTGGTGCACCCCTGCCCACATACATATAGGATGGCTGGTTGAACCATGCAAATCAATATACTGTACAGTATATTTAATGTGAATGGCCTGCACTTATCGTTTATACTATTGTTCCTGTAGCCATCACACAATCCTCCAACACAAAAATCAAAGTATACGTTGCTAAAACTGACCAAACACAGAAGAAAAATTTTACTAAGAAAAATAATTTTACTATGGTTATTGGTAACCTCTTATACTCTGTAGAGAAAATAATAAACAAACATTTTTACAAATCTTTTCTCAATAAAACCAAGCACATAAAGGCCATAAAATCTGGATATAACCGCTTTAGACAAACTACTGTAAGAGTTAATTTTGTTGATCATCTGTAAAATTGCATGTACAGGGCTTTTTTGGGTCTATTATATAAATGCTGATTTTCTTGCTCCATAAATAGCATTTGTGTGTATTTTGGAGGGGGTTAAACACCCATGAAATTAGTTCTATAATGTATTTTACATTCAATTTATTTCGCCTGGGTTAAAATGAGGTTTGTGTTGTGTCGGACTGCGTTCCCTGGAAACCTCAAATCATCAGGCTGGTGTTAGTTTATTTAAATTTAGGTGCAATATGTGTAAACCGCTAGATTGAAATTCAGTGTTTCTATGTAAATTTATATGACCAGACAGAAAAGTTATATAGTTTATAATTAGTCTTTAAAGGGGTTAACCAGGGTTTTGATATTGATGGGTAGGAGTCTGACATCTTACACCCTTTGCCAATTAGTCGTTTCAAGAGGCTTTTGCACTCCGATGAGTGCGGTCATCTCACTACTTGCCAATCATAGTGCCATACAACAGTGGCTGTTCTTGGTATTGCAGCTCAGAACCGTCCACTTGAATAGGAAGGTGTAGGCTATGTGACATTACTGGCCTAGGAAGAGGCCACAGTACTTCAGGAGTTGGACGTCCACTGATCTATCCTGAGGATAGGCCTTCAATATCAAAATCCTAGACAACTGCTTTAAATCAAAGCTTTTTTTCTACTTGTAATGTATGTCATGTGCATGCATTTGCATTCCACTCTTGCCTGTAAGTATGGAATGCAACTGCTCCACCGTCATGATTTTCATTGGTCTCTTGTAGCTACCTGTTAGGGTGGTGGTTTACCATGGATGGTGCATTCAGGGGTGCACACCAATGATATAAGACCCCTGTGGAAAGACACTGTATGGGTCCCTTGTTTTCCATCTGCTAGCTTGATGGTGGTAAGAGGGTTGACCACTTCTTGGTGGCAAGAGGGTTGATCTCCTCATCTGTGGCTGTTCAGAAAATCCCTCACCCATCTCTGTGTTTGTGAGACATGTATTGGATGAGGATAGCCTCTATGTAACAGACAGTAGCAAGCATTATTATTTTTTTCGGATAGTATTGGCACTTCTTGCCCACACGGCCTTTGTGCAGCAACACGGCTTACACACATAGTGGAATATATATAATTTATGCTTATTCTGTGTGCACTACTGGTTCCAGTGTGCTTGGACCATCTCTTTTAATCCACTCTTAGGGCCCATTCACATGACTGTGTGAACAGGTCCGCATCTGTTCCGCAATTTTGCGGAATAGATGAGGCCCCGTTCACTTCAATGGCGGGCGTGTGATCTTGCCGAGCCGCAGCTCCGTGCCACAGCTCTGCAAGAAAATATAGAACATGTCTTATTCTTGTCCACAACAGCAGACAAGAATAGGCATTTTCAACAGGGTGCCCGGCCGTGTGTTCCGCAAATTGTGAAACACGCGCCGGTTGGCATCTGTGATATTGCGGATCCACAATTCCACCGCCATCTGAACACCCCCTTAGTCCTTTGATTGCAGCCTAACGCTGAGTTCACATCACCATTTAGCTTTCCGTTCTTCTGATTCATCAGAAGAGGGGAAAAAACAAATCAGGATCCTGTAAAAAAAAAAAAAAAAACAAAAAAAAAAAAAAAAGGATCCTGTTGCATCAGTTGGCTTCCGTTTGAGCCATTTCCGTCTGAGTTCCGAACTCTTTTTTCCATCTAAACAAATGGATCTCTGATGGAAATGGCTCAAACGGATGCCAACTAGTGCAACTAATTACAGGATCCTGTTTTGTCTTTTTCTGATGGATCAGAAGAACGGAAAGCTCAACGGTGATGTGAACTGAGTCTTACATATCACATTTACACCATAGCTACATTTGTCCTGTTTTAATAGTATGCTTTATGTGTGTTTTAATATAAATGTTGTAAATGTTTTACGCTGCTGAAGATAATGACGCTGTAGATAAAAATTTAACACTGAGCATCAATGATATATGACCCTCGTTGCCCAGTTATAAATTGAGAGAATATGTAAATTACAGAATGTATTTTGGAGAATGGCTTTTCTCTCCTCATATAAAAGGTTAAATCTAAAAAACCAACTGGAGCATGATATATAAGCAAGGGTTAAAATGAAAGCTGTTATAGCATTTATATTTTAGGTGTCATTTTGCAAGTCAGCACATCAGAGAAATATGTCATCAGCGTGTATGCATTTTATTAAGGGCCCTCACAAACTGGTGAATGATTGACTTAAAACAAGAGAATACATCAGGACTAATGACCCATGATAAAATTGAATTCATAGTACCAAATATGTTTGGCCACATCGAGCCAAACACTTTTAAATTCTAATTTGGTGCCTAATAATTCACGTAAATTCAAATCCACATAAAAGTCATGAATAAAGAACCCATAAGTGTCCAGTCTAATACGTTTTATATAATAAATAGCATCATTTTTAATCAGATTTTTGTATTTGGTTTTATTTCCAGGACCCAAAGATGTGGCATGGCTCTGTGCACACTAGCACTTATGTCCTAGATTTTTTTTTCAATCATATGTTCCATAGATAAAAATAATCTCTCAATTTTATTCTAGCAAAGAGACACTATATCAACATTTTAGCACATATTAAAAGCCTATATGTCAATATACAATGTTTTTTTTTGTTGTTTTTTGCTTCTTTTTTTTTTTTTTTTTTTTTTGAAAAATGGGTGGATAGTTTTAAAGTTTAAAGTAACTCCTGACTCTTTAACTTCCATTCTTTGTTTGGACCTTTAGCACGAAAAATAGTCTTCCTTGACTCTCTGTCAGACCATACACTGCAGCCAGAGAGAGAGAAGGGGATGAGTGGCTTAATTAAAGCATCATACATTACACTAAGTGCAATGCTGTTCTGTGGGTATCTTTATCTAGGTCTGTCAAGAGAACAATAAAGCTGTCATGCTTGTATCCCAATTCTACAATCTACTATTTTACTAATGAAAAAAATCTTTCCCTCACAGCAGCAATACAATAACAATGGTATTCCTATCTATATCAGTTTTAGCTCTCTGCACTGACTGCTGCAGAAGGGCAATACTTTGTATTTAATTTTCAATGGTATAGTACTGCCAAAATGAAAATAAAAATGCCAAAAAAATCTTTACAAATTGTTTTCTATGAATATTGAGTTAAATACCCAATTTGATGGAAGTGTCCCTTTAAAAATGCAAGTTAAAACATTTTTCCAAGACTTTTATACTGATGACTTGTCCTCAGGATAGGTTATTAGTATCTGATTGGTGGGAGTCCGATACCTGGGACACCCGCCGATCAGATGTTTGAGAAGACAGCAGCACTTGCAGTAGAGCTGTGGCCTTCTCTCAGCTTCACGTGGTCTAGGTGCAACTCAGCCCCATATAAGCAAATGGGGCTGAGTGCGATATCAAGCACGGCAGCTTTACAACGTACTGCGCTGTGCTTAGTGAGCATGGGGAAGGCCACACTGGAGTGCCAGTGCCTTCTCAAACAGCTTATTGGCAGGAGTCCCTGGCGTCGACCCCCACCGATCAGATACTGATGACCTATCCTGAGGACAGGTCCTCAGTTGAAAAACCCTTTTAACTCGGAATCACCCCTGCAGTTATTTTGACCAAAGCCAGGAGTGGCTCATAAAAGAAAGAAAAACGAAAAAATATATTTTTTTCATGTCCTTTACTGACTAAAAAAAATCCAGATTAAGTGCAAATAACAGCATGGACACAACTTTACAAAAAAACCTAGTTTTTTTTTCCTGTTACTCTTACATTGCAGAAACTAATCATACTGGGGTGTAGGTGACACAGAAGACATATTCCCATATTCTCAAACGTGACCTTGAAGGACTTTTTTCAGCATCACAGTTTATAAATATCTAACAAGTTGCTTGGAAAAATCACTCAGTAGCTTTATTCAGCACACCAAAACGGTCTATGTATCTCAAAAGGATCATCAGACTGATTGAGATTGTTATTGCAGAATTTTATCCTCACTTGTATTATAAAGAAACAATAAGCACTCATCTTTGCATTGTAAGCAGAGCAGAAGACAAAAAAAGACTCCGTAAAACTGATGACAATGCTGGCCAAGTGCTGTATTCATTTTTGGAAGTTTGGTCGGGATCCATTCTTATTCGATCCTGTTCTTTTTATATTTATTTTCATTATTACTGAAAGGCAATTTTTTTCCCATCTTGTATCTGTGCGTGAAATATGTACCAATTAGAAGCAAATCTGTTTGCAGTGTATAATTTAATCTATGCTCTATACCAGAATAAATTGCACATTGCGCTAGCTGATATAATGCATGTGCTTACATAGCACCATGATTAAGTATTGTGGTACAGAAATTATAAAAATAACAGCATTAACATAAAATTACTGAATTCACTGAGATATAGGTATAATTTTTCCAAAATCTGGTAAGGGTAGAAAAAAATAATGTGCAGACCAAAAAATAAATTATATATTAGATATTTTTGGTTTATAATACAGATTCCTTTTGGTGTCTCTGTTTAGTCTTAAAACATCTGATGTGAGACACCAGAAAAAAAGTACATGCTTGCAATGTATCGGGATTAAAGGCTATGGACACCTTTGGAAAAATATTTTTATCATTGCATTTTAATCATTTTTGGCTAAAAATATTTTTTTTCCCAATTTCAGACGTTCTTGCTCTACAACCTTCACTTTAGGTGCATCTGCAGACCATTTGTTTCTGCTGTACAGTGAATCCATCAGGGATCTGCTCTAACTGCTCATAAACTGCTCTTTAAAGCCACATTCTTATCAGTTTGCTAAGAATCTAGCGTTGAGTGTTTATTAGAGTTGAGCGAACGTGCTCGTAACAAGCACTGTACTGCTCGGATCCCTGAGTGTGTCATACCAAATGGATCCGTCCCCACTGACTTGCAGTCAGGTGAGGAGGACGGATCCGGATGGCTGCGGCCATGCAAGCGCAGGGGATCCGAGCAGTACAGTGCTCGTTACGAGCACGTTCGCTCAACTCTAGTGTTTATGATGAGTTGTCAGGAGTTCAGAGATAAGGGCCTCACATTGAGCCATCAGTGCCACTCCCTGATGGATTCATGTAAAACAGCAAGTAGTAGTCTACAAATACACTGAAAGTTAAAGCTGTACAACAAACTGTTAAACTTTTAATGTAAGCCAATTGAAAATTATTTAGCCCAAAATGATTAAAATTCACTAGTAACAAAAAAATCCATGAAAGAGTTCATAGTCTTTAAGGTACAGAGTTACACAGAGTCTTTGCGACCCTTTACTTGAGAGATGTAGGTGTTTCATGTGCCATTGTATAGTGACTTCATACGGCGCCATATTATAAAGATATTCATTGGATTGTTTTGGGCGAGTACTTCGCCAATACAACTCTGCAAGAATGTTTTGTTGTTGGATTCATATAGAATCTAACAGAAAATCCTCTGTCTGTAATTCAGATGCATGCAGAAGTACGATATGGCCCACATACTTTAAAGGGTGCTGTATTTTGGCTCCATACAACTCTGACCTTATACGGTGCTATAATACAGTAGCCTTAGTGTAATGGGCTGTCATTCTTTTAAAATTTATGATGGTGGATAGCAAATTAAGATTAATAATCAAAACATTTGCTACTGTTAACCCTTCCAGTGTTACAGCCTCTTCTTACAGGCGGACTTAAAGAGGTTAAATTTTAAATTACAGATTTTTTTCATTAATTATAGGGGATTTTTAACGACAGCGGTTCAGTCATTTTTGTCTCCCCAAGTACTTTGGGTGGAACCAAATGCCACAGTTCTAAGGCTCTTTTTGTCTGTTTTAACAGAAGAATAGAGACAAACGTGTTCTGAGCTGACAGCTCTTTCCTCCCCTGTCATTAAATTATTAACTGCCATCTCACAAAATATGGACTTTTTTTTTAGTAATCAGAAATGCTCTCTTTTTGAAGACACAAGACATTAGACATAATTTACAGCTATAATCATTAACAATGCACCGTGGAACATTCTACATTTTGCATTTTTTTACGCTTTTCTTAAATAGTTGGAGAATCTTTAATCTGTTTGAATGATAGAAGTTTTCAGATGACTGAAATGAAGCCTTAAGGTCTTGCTAATACATAATACAGCTCCTTTCAGCCTAATGTTTTCTATGTTTTGCCTGTCTGTCACTGCTCATTTGCCTATTTTCCTATTTCGCCTTTTTTTTTTCTTTTTTCCCTTTTTCTGCTGTTCTCCATAAAACTACAAATACCTACTGTTGTGTGTTACCTTCTACCTTCTTATTTCTCTCACATAGCCAATGGTCTTAATGTATACATTTAGTTGTCTGTAGGACTTTGACTTTCCTGCATGTATCCAAGCCTTAGTACCCTTAAAGGGGTTCTCCAAGTTAAATTTATTGATGACCTATCCTAATGATGGTCATCAATATCAGATCGGCGGGGTTCCGACACTTGGCACCCCGGCCGATCAGCTGTTTGAAGAGGAGGCGCGCGCCGTACCAGCACTGCCTACTCTTCACTGTTTACATGCTGGCCATAACAGGGGTAGTGGTGAGCAGGTGTAATTACACCTAACCGCCCCATTTATTTCAATGGCAAGGATCGCTCCCATACAAGTCTATAGGAGCAATTCTTCCCATTGAAATGAATTACACCTGCTCACCACTACTCATGTTACGGCCAGCATGTAAACAGTGAAGAGTAGGCAGCGCTGGTACGGCGCGCGCCTCCTCTTCAAACTGCTGATTTGTGGGGGTGCTGGGTGTCGAACCCCCACCGATCTGATATTGATGACCTATCTTGAGGATAGGTCATCAATAAATATAACTTGGAGAACCCCTTTAAGCATGCATCTTTACAGTTCTACCATTCTTGGCTACTTCTTATTTTTTCAGACTTATAATAATCCTTTATGGTTAAGTGCTGTAGGAAAGAATACTTTTATATTAAAAAGAAGATATTGTAGTCTGAAGAACCCTGTTGTATTTGGTATCATACGGTATATTAAGTACAATGACATTGTTCTCCTCTATTTCAGGTGAAACTGCTACTCCAGTACAGACCACAAGATACCCAAGCTCTGCCGAACTAGATGCCTACGCACAAAAAGTAGCTAACAGCCCACTGACTATCAAGATCTTTCCCACCAACATCAGGGTTCCCCAGCACAAGCACCTAAATAGGACTGTAAATGGCTATGACACTACAGGCCAACGTTATAGCCCTTACCCAATACACACAAGTGGCTACCAAGGTCTTCTTGCTATTGTGAAATCGTCTAGTAAGAGTGTGGTAAAGAATGTAGAGGGAAAACGGACTAAAATTTCTTCTGCACAGGTTGGTGTTGCTCCCTACCCCATGTCAAGCACTTTAACACAAGGCCAACCTTGCAATGGACAATTAAGTTATATTACAAATCATAAACAGATGGATGCACCAGTGCCACCCAATGTGACAGTGGCAACTTCAGTCATTCCTTTAACAGGTAGAAATTTAGCACTCCAGCAGTCCAACCTACCCTCTATTCAAAGCATCATTTACCAGATCAACCAACAGTGCCAGGCTCAGGCTTCTCACCAAGCTTGTCAAGGTGTGGTAGTTACTAACTCCAGCCCAGCTAAGCAGGGAATGACCAGTGGTTTTACAGCTATGACCGGTGGCACTGTGGCATATACAGGCACTGTCCTACAAGACTGTAGGTCTGGCACAGAGTTGGCACTGGGATCTGCTCCAGTGGTAGCCAAAGCTGGATCCTATCAGGATGGCATGGACTACCTTATTTGGCAACAAAAACAGCAACAGCAACTTCGGATTTACAGCAGTGGCAGTGGAGGAGGAGGAGCAGTCAGCAAGTCACCTGAAGTCTGCCCAGGAGTGTCTCGCCCTTATACTCTTGCTAGTGCCGTTGAGAAAGTCAGCTCCTCCCCACTGAACTGTGTTGGCATGCATGGCAATTTCTCTGTTGGTCAATACTTTGCCCCTCCTTGGAACAGTATCTTGGTCACACCCAACAGTGACTGTTACAATCCACAGGAACTTGCCAACGGTCACAGGGATTTGGGGGTGCATCCATCAGATGGACTAACCAGCATCCCCAGCAAGACCCTTTGCAATACCTCTATTCTTAGCAGTAGCCTTCAGTCTTTGGAGTATCTCATCAATGACATTCACCCACCCTGTATTAAGGAGCAGATGCTTGGCAAGGGTTATGAAACAGTGTCTGTGCCAAGGCTTCTTGATCATCAGCATGCCCACATCCGCCTGCCCATTTACAGATAAAGTTTTTTTTTTTCCTCTTTTCTATATAAAGGTGGCCAACACTGGTTCAATACACTAGATAATACTACTTAGCCATAAGGAGGCATGTTTTATCAGTGCAGAGGGCAGAGGCAAGGCTAGCCATCCCTCACTCCTTTGCAGTCAGAGTGCATAGTAATGAGAGTCCTGGCAGCAAAATGGTTTATAAATTTTCTGCTCTGGTCATGCTGCCTTTGCTCTGCACTTTATATTATATTGCAAGTAAATGGAAGAGAATGGCTCAGTCCAAAATGCAGGTTCTTTATTCCATGTCTTATACCGTAACAATGAAAGAGATATTAGCTATACCTGAATTGAATGCAACTCTAATTCTGCAGCTTATTTCATTGCTGATTTTATGTAATTATTGGCATCTTGATTTTTTGTTTTAAAATCTTAAAATTATTCTGAATGCTTTATCATGTCTCACCATTTTGGCAGAAAATGAAAGTTAAAGAGCATCTGTCACCATTTACAGGGCCAGGCATCCTCACTGCTCCGATGCCTGGTCCTGAAGTCTCACGCTTGAGTACATTTAGTGCATGTGCTGTTCAGATCTCAGCCGAATGAGATTAACTGCGCACTTGTCAATTGTACTTTCACCTGTGCAAATCTTAAGATTTCAGGGCCAGGCATCAGAGCAGTGAAGATACCTGGCACTTTCAATAATTGGAGGAGATGGAGTGGCAATGGAAAAAGGGAGGAGGTGAAGTGGTGCTCCGAGAGGCTAGGCTAGCCCCTTTGTGCTCCGAGCACCTTATAAGCATAATAATAAAAGTATGATTTTTTTTTTCTGCAAGGGGACATCTGCTTGCATCAAGAGACAGGTCATTGAACTTGCCACTATCAACCCTACCAAGCGGTATGTCTAGTTTAATAGGGTTGATCATGGTGACAGATGATCTTTAACTATAGAATAGGTACTTTTATTATGTTATCTGGGATCATTGTGTCTTAGGTTCTTTCTGTAACCCCTCCACTGCCAACTACCCTGACTTCATTGTGACAAGGCTTCACTTTTTAAAAGGCAAGGTCTCCAGTCCAAACTCATTGGATGTACAGTACATACATAATTCATCCTACATGTAACATTCATCATTTGTTAGTCGGTCATTTTATTATCTTCATATATTTTGGAGACGTCAGGATGAATTTACTTGACGATAATGAATGAGAGCCTTATAACACAATACTAGTTCTGCTAGTAGAATGTAATGACCTTGTTTAAAAGTTTGTCTGGACCATATATAATTTTGTATGAGGAGTATATAAGATGACACACAGTTATATAGCTAGAACCATGGTTAGTTGATTGGTTTCTAGCAGAAAACTCATTAAGTAGATGACCAATAATTTAATCAAGTGCTATTTCACAGCATATAGAGTGAGCAGCACAATGGCTCCCCATGGAGATTCTGGGAAGAAATACTATAAAATGCAAGCTTACATGGAATACTCTCATTTCCACTTGTCTATAATACCTATAACCAACCAACAGCCATATCCAACACTATGGTAGTCACTACTCCATGTATGAGGGAGATATTGATGACTTATGGTTGGCTGAATCTCTCGTAGTATATCTCCTCTGGGAACTAAAAATTGGTCATGTTGAGATCCAACATGTCCAATTCCGATTTTCCGTGACATCTGCCATTGAGGGAGGGTTGTCCTCATACACATTAAGACAGTCTGGTTTGGCCAGTTGACATGACTACAGGACAGGTATTGTTTGTAGTCTATAAGCATTGAAACACATAGGTCTATATAGGAGCTGTAGACTCATCATCATCCTCTGATCCTGGCAAAATTGGTACATTATTTTTTTTCTCAAATGGCCAGCATTACAATTGAATCTTCCTTCTAATCATGCAAATTTACAATCCTACGGCATTCTATAATGTATTCCATCAACTTGATAGATAAGATCCTCACTGTCAAATCTATCTGAGCACCGCAGTTACTCACATATATGAATTTTGTCAGCATTAGGTGCAGATTAAGAATCATGCATTTTGGGTCCATGCAGACATTTTTCATAAATTAACCCTGTGACATTCATACAATTTGTCCTGGCATACTGATTCTCATCAATAGGAAAGCAGCCAGTTTCATTCTAAATCCATAGCGTCTGAAAAGGAATTCTCTTTGTAGAAATTGCATTCAACCGAAGTATGCTTTTATACGATTTCTTAATGCAGTTCTTTCATATCTGTTTTACTGAAGTGTGATTTCAATACCTCCATTTCCAAGGGCATGGATTAAAGAACAAGGCGAGGCCAACTAACCCCAGGAGATCAGGAAGATAATGACCTAGTCCTAGTTTCAAATAGTTATCTTATTCCATTAAAGCAAAATCGGTAAAAATAGTCTTCAGTAGAAAAGTGTCTAGATCATTATCTTTCTGCAGACCTAATTGATTTTTTTCTTTTTTCGAGTTCAGCTGCCTAACATACCTACAATGCATTTCAGGTGTCTGTGGCAGTGAAAGGATTAATTTATTTGTACATTTTGTGACATTTTACCTTGTTTCCACTGGATCTGTGATGCTTTTTTCCCAGTAACTTCAAACTTTAACAACAGATATATGTGCAAAGAATGTGAATGAGGGTTAAAGCGTCATAGTTGCTGCTATTTTGGAAACAAATGAAAAAGTACATTTCTTTTTTTTTTTTTTTTTTTTTTTGCTCTAATAATAATAATAAAAAATATATGTATTATCCAATAAAAATCTATATAATCTTACAAATGTCACATTACTGATTTCAAAAAAAAAATTTTGCTTCTGTCAGAGTTTTGGCAGAAAGTGGGATCATTAAACAAAATTTGTTAACGTGAATTTCTTTTTTTTTTTTTTTAGTCCATTACTTGCACTAGCAAAAATGTAGAAGTGAACAGTGAATGCAGGAGGATATTTAAAAGACACACAAAATAATAACTAAAAAAACTTGAAAACTTGAATATTAATTTTGTAGTGTGATAATATTGTATAATTTACTTGTTGGCTGCTATACAAAAATACTGAAACATTTCCTCATATCCCATGCTTTCTGTGCTTGAAAGTAGACATTATATTCATTTGTTTCTTTTTGCTATATATTTTTTTAACTTTCAGTTGTATGCTATTTAAAGAGGTCAGGAAGTATCGAGATGGTAGTGGTGCTTATTATTTTTAACTCTGAATTTGGATCTCTTTTGGGATTTAAGTAACATTTTTACACCTACAAGTTGCCAGTTTTTCCACTGTATAGGCACAAGATTTCAGTCATGTTTGACTTGTTTGACATCCTCTTCAAAGAGGGAAACAATTGTGAGTTGATTAAAACAGCTCTGTATCTGAGTGCAGCATAAGATAGAGGGGGCTCTAAGAGCAACCTCCAGTCTGGTGAACCCACTTCCATGCATTACATGGATTGCTATTCATATGGCTTTTCCCAGCGATAACTGCTAATTGTCAGGAACAAGAAAAGCCAGACCCATGAGAATAAGCAGAGCAGTGGATGTTTTTGGAAAGGTGTTGTGTTCAGGATAGCAACTCCTATTTAAATGGAAGCTGGTTCTGCAGACCTGGATTCTCTAACCCAGGGTTCCTCAACTCCCATCCTCGGGGCCCACCTACTGGTCAGGTTTTCAGGATTTCTTTAGGACTGAGCAGGTGATATAATTAGTGTCAGTGCATCGGGACTTACCGCAGGTATTCATTCTGTGGGATATTCTCAAATCATGACTGGTAGGTGGGCCCTGAGGACTGGAGTTGAGGAACACTGCTCTAACCTACTTCCGCTTAGCTGTTATTGCCAAGGAAAGCCCGATTAGGTCAGATATTTACCCTACTGTGGCCGCTCCAGAAGAATGCAGCACTACATGCCAGTCATTCAAATATAATAATGTAATAATATATATCTCCCCCAATGACCCCCCCCCCCCCCTCTCTCATATGCTGCCCTTGGATAAGGAGGCATCACAGGTAGTATAACAGAACTGACTTAAGCTGGAGTTGAACAAACTATTGTAGTCTTTAGGAGAACAGTAGACTTCGCCAGGAGAAGCTTAAAGCAATGATACCATAGGCACAAACAGAAAAAAAACATCAGTTTCTAAGCACATTGTTCAAAAGCCTTGTTCATCTTTGGATTAAGTATAATTAACTTTTCAATTACACATATATATATATATATATATATATATATATATATATATATAATTTAATATTTATACATACACATATTTACATCTTTTTAGCCAATAATCTCTTCATGGTGATAACATCCTGATTGCACCAACTTCACCCTCTTCACTCTCTGGTGAACTTAGTATAGATCAAAGCACCTCATACTTTATAGAAATACTGCAGCTCACACACCATCTTAATAACTCTATCCACTATAAATATCTAATTTATAGCTCAATGGGTCCATAAACAGATGAAGTAGTCTTAACAATTTACAGAAGAAATCCAAATTCTTTTATTTTTCATTTTGTTTATATAAGCACCCCAGGACTGCTTCCAGTGCTGCTTTAGTACTATTGATTTCGTCTCGGATGTAGTACCTCTGAGAGCACAGTAAGCCATCTCTTCCAAAGGGCTTATGCACATGGGTTTCATGAAATATTAGACATGTGTGAACTAAAACACACACAGTAAATTTAATGAGTTCTAATATCTTTATGCA
Source organism: Rhinella marina (assembly GCA_900303285.1). Taxonomy (NCBI): domain Eukaryota; kingdom Metazoa; phylum Chordata; class Amphibia; order Anura; family Bufonidae; genus Rhinella; species Rhinella marina. Next base: position 43,922 of record ONZH01004590.1, on the reverse strand, counting down.
CATGCGTTCATGTCTTAGAAGTGTTTTAGTGTATGCTGTGCATTTCCTAACTAATGTAACTATTACGATGCCTCTTGGCCACTTTTGAAGGCATTGACAACAGATGACTTTGACCCATCTGCAAAAGCCCTGCGAAGAACTTTATTTGCTGATTGGTTGTTTATGTCAGATGGTATTGTGCAAAATGTATCTGTTGTACAGAGACATTATATGGTGTCCATAGAGTTCTGTGGGGCCCTACTGTACCTCTGTATGCCTCCGATTACATATGGCATATGGAGCCATAATGACTGTGTGCCCCCATACAGCCTCTGTGCATGCTTTCAGCTGTATTGACAATTATATTATTAAAACTAACAATATACTTTGCAGTAAGATTCATTTAATGTGGCATCAACTAATTAAAATTATCATATATTCTAGATTACAGTGGCCTGTCAGCATAGTAATTAAAGGAGTTATCCACCACTTTATCAAACCTCACAGAGTGGCCAACCTGCTGTGGTAATCATACTTACCTGGTCCACGTGGTTGGGTTCTGTCCCTATTGCTCCCTGGTGCGCTGATATTAACATTCTGTTGACAGGTAGAGGGGGGTAGTACATGACCGCAGCGGCCACAGCAGAGCCCCTCTCTCATTGCATCACAACAAATGGACACATGTCGTCTCCCCCCCCCCCCCCCCATCAACAGGATGTTGATATCCGCACACCAGGAGGAGCCGGCCGTCAAGCAGCGATAAAGACCAAACCCAGCAGCAAGGACCAGGTAAGAATGATCACCACTGTGGGTCTGCCACTGTGTGAGGTATGATAACCCCTTTACCAACTAAAATTTGTGTTCAACCCAGAAATAAAATATGTCTACCATAAAATAGGTCTTTGGCTGTCTCTGCTATCTGCACTGCTGCTCCTGCACTGTTCCAGATTTAGGCATCATGCACATTGCTGTATTAGACCGGGTTCTCCTCTGCGTTGTGATCTGACACTCTGTTCCGGTCACAGTGCTATCTGATATGTATGCCGGCCTCTGCTACACTACATATATGTGGGAAAGCGGCTGGGTCTCTGATCTCCCATTATAGTGAATAGAGACACAGCAGTGCATGGGGGGGGCATCTGGCTACACGGGATACGCCGGATACACTGAACTCTGGCAGTCTGTTCCTCCAGTAGAGGAGTTCAGTTGTCAACACGGCTCACCATGTTGCTTGGGTCTTTAATATCCTGTTGAAGCTTCATGCTGTTCCCCCATGTGCATATGATCTTGTGCCTTATTCATATGGACCCATGTGGAAAAAAAATGGCATACTCCACTGCATGTTGTATTGCACTTGTATTTTTTCCCAAGCAGTATTGCTTCTAGGGAAGAATATGGTGCTCAAAGAGAACCCATATGGTGGCACACGTATTATGGACCCATAGGCATTCCATATCTGAGTATGGAGTATGTGCACAATGCCTGGCAGTAAATGGTAATTCTGTATCATACACAAATGATAGGCTGGCCATACCCATTAGATAGCTGTCAGGCAAACTGTTCGGCTAATGGGTGTCTCTCCCGATCCCCCCTCCCCACCCCCATACACATGCTCGATTAACTGAACCCAACATACATGTGTCTTGAATGCTACAAGAGGAGAATGCAACTGCTACATGACTCCAAAGGTCCGATATTTATCTCCCTCGTAAATCTGCCATGCAGGGAGAGTAAGGAGCCCTCCATACACATTCATCAAATGTGTATTGTTAGCATTACTCTTCACATCTGCTTTGTGTTTTTTTTTTTGTTTTTTTTTAATGTAGGAGAAACCACAATGAAGTGCCAGTTTGTGACATGAAGGACACCAGCTTGTGCCATTTTTCTGTTAAATATAATGGAATCTGCACCAGAGCCCCCAACACTGATGTGAATGTAATCTAAATGATGCCAAATTAAAGGAATCTTACTTTGTAAATGAACTACATTTTACATACTAATCTGATCTAGTATAACCACTTCTCCTCCACTATTTATTGTAAATCATTTTCAACAGATTTCTTTTATTTAAAAAAAAATGAATAATTCTGACCGTTTCTTCATCTCATTCTATAATAAACTCCTATTTATGAGCAATGAGTAATTTATATAGAAATATTAATCCTTTTATTTATTGACCTTCCAGGCATTTCACAATAGAGAACTTCAAGTTTGGCAATAGATAACTGCATTAGACGTGAATAGAACTGTTTAGGTGAAAGGTTTGCTCTCTTCTATAACATGCCACTGTGAATCCAACAGTCTGCACTACAATTGTTTAAGAAATCGAAAGCTCAAAAATGGACATGTACCTTCTGATGTTGATTTCCCAGAGTAAAACTGAAATTTTCTTTGAACTGTGTGTCTCAAGTCTCTCATTGCAGATTTCTGTATTTATTGTATAGTTTATTAAAAGTGCAATTTATCTACTGAGATTATAAAAAATGTTTACCTTTTATTCATTTTACTCCAAGAGATCTGAAAAATCCCTCTATGCTGACCTGAGCTAGTCATTCTGATAAATCACTGGAACCAAAATGTGTATTGCTGTGTATTCAACGATACATAGGTCAGCTGTTTAGGAAGATACATTATATATATATATATATATATATATATATATATATATATATATATATATATATAATGTATCAGTACAGACCAAAAGTTTGGACACACCTTCTCATTCAAAGAGTTTTCTGAAATTGTAGATTCACACTGAAGGCATCAAAACTATGAATTAACACATGTGGAATTATATACTTAACAAAAAAGTGTGAAACAACTAAAAATATGTCTTATATTCTAGGTTCTTCAAATTAGCCACCTTTTGCTTTGATTACTGCTTTGCACACTCTTGGCATTCTCTTGATGAGCTTCAAGAGCTAGTCACCTGAAATGGTATTCCAACAGTCTTTAAGGAGTTCCCAGAGATGCTTAGCACTTGTTGGCCCTTTTGCCTTCACTCTGCGGTCCAGCTCACCCCAAACCATCTCGATTGGGTTCAGGTCTGGTGACTGTGGAGGCCAGGTCATCTGACGTAGCACCCCATCACTCTCCTTCTTGGTCAAATAGCCCTTACACAGCCTGGAGGTGTGTTTGGGGTCATTGTCCTGTTGATAGATAAATAATGGTCCAACTAAACGCAAACCGGATGGAATAGCATGCCGCTGCAAGATGCTGTGGTAGCCATGCTGGTTCAGTATGCCTTCAATTTTGAATAAATCCCCAACAGTGTCACCAGCAAAGCACCCCCACACCATCACACCTCCTCCATGCTTCACGGTGGGAACCAGGCAGGTAGAGACCATCTGTTCACCTTTTCTGCGTTGCACAAAGGCATGGTGGTTGGAACCAAAGATCTCAAATTTGGACTCATGAGACCAAAGCACAGATTTCCACTGGTCTAATGCCCATTCCTTGTGTTCTTTAGCCCAAACAAGTCTCTTCTGCTTGTTGCCTGTCCTTAGCAGTGGTTTCCTAGCAGCTATTTTACCATGAAGGCCTGCTGCACACAGTCTCCTCTTAACAGTTGTTGTACAGATGTGTCTGCTGCTAAAACTCTGTGTGGCATTGACCTGGTCTCTAATCTGAGCTGCTGTTAATCTGTGATTTCTGAGGCTGGTGACTTGGATGAACTTATCCTCCGCAGCAGAGGTGACTCTTGGTCTTCCTTTCCTGGGGCGGTCCTCATGTGAGCCAGTTTCTTTGTAGCGCTTGATGGTTTTTGCGACTTCACTTGGGGACACTTTCAAAGTTTTCCCAATTTTTCGGACTGACTGACCTTCATTTCTTAAAGTAATGATGGCCACTCGTTTTTCTTTACTTGGCTGCTTTTTTCTTGCCATAATACAAATTCTAACAGTCTATTCAGTAGGATCAGCTGTGTAGGATCAGCTGTGTATCCACCTGACTTCTGCCCAACACAACTCATGGTCCCGACCCCATTTATAAGGCAAGAAATCCCACTTATTAAACCTGACAGGGCACACCTGTGAAGTGAAAACCATTTCAGGTGACTACCTTTTGAAGCTCATCAAGAGAATGCCAAGAGTGTGCAAAGCAGTAATCAAAGCAAAAGGTGGCTACTTTGAAGAACCTAGAATATGACATATTTTCAGTTGTTTCACACTTTTTTGTTAAGTATATAATTCCACATGTGTTAATTCATAGGTTTGATGCCTTCAGTGTGAATCTACAATTTTCATAGTCATGAAAATACAGAAAACTCTTTGAATGAGAAGGTGTGTCCAAACTTTTGGTCTGTACTTGTGTGTGTGTGTGTGTGTGTGTGTGTGTGTGTGTGTGTGTATATATAATATATATATATATATATATATATATATATATATATATCTCAATCACACACACGCAGTGTTGTATTGTATTTGATTAGCTATGGTAGCTTGCACCTGTCTCTCACCTGTAGGAGTGAGAGACAGCGTTAATTTAACCTTTGCTACATCTCTGTTTATATGTACACACGTACATATATATACACAAGTGGATAAAATTGGTGGTAGCCTTCCATTAACCACTTCCAGTCTGCCCATTGACTATAAACGTCCTGGATCTCTATCTCTGAATGGACGTTTTAAAACGTCCTTGAGCTTTGCCCCCTGTGTGCAGCACCTGTACATAGAAGCTCCATGACTCAGCTGCCTCCTGACCGCCAAGAACATGGAACTTTAACCTGAGACCTTTTTTCCTGGCCTCCAGGCTTTTGATCACTCTGACAAGCTGTCAAAGCCATCACAAATGCTTGTACAATCTCCCTCTCATTACTGCCGGTCACAGAGCAGTTTACAACCACATATGGGGTGTTTCTGCAAACTTCAGAATCAGGAAAATAAATATTCAGGTTTGATTTGCGGTTTACCCTTGCTATCTTATAGGAAAAATGAATTAAAAATTGAAAATCTGCAAAAAAAAAACATATTTATTTTTAAATTTCACCTTCCTTCTGTTTTAATTCTTGTGGGAAATCTAAAGGGTTAACAAACTTTGTAAAAATCAGTTTGGATTACGTTGGGGGCTGTAGTTTCTAAAATATGTTTATTTATGGGAGGTTTCTATTATTTAAGCCCCTCAAAGTCACTTTAGAACTGCAAAGGTCCTTTAAAATTACCTATTGGAAATTTTCATGAAAATCTTAAAAATTACATCTAAAATTCGAAGCCTTCTAACGTCCTCAAAAAATAAAATTACATTTCCAAAATTATGCCAACATAAAGTGGACATATGGTGAATGTTCATTAATAACAATTTTATTAGATATCGCTATGCAACTTAAAAGCAGAGAAATTAATATTTAAATTGTGATTTTTTTTATTTTTTTTTTTTTTCAAAATTTTCAGTAAATTTTGGATTTTTTATAAATAAAGGTAAAATATATTGACTCAAATTTACCATTAACACAAAGTACAATGTGTCACAAGAAAACAATCTATGAATGGCTTGGATAAGTAAAAGCGTTCTAAAGTTATTACCACATGAATTGAGACATGTCAGATTTGCAAAATTAGGCCTGGTCAGGAAGGGGGTAAATGGCCCGGATGGGAAGTGGTTAAAGAAAGAAAAAACTGACAAAAGTAATAATAAATCTAATAAAATTTAAACTTTAAGATCTACAGAACTGTAGCCAACCTCCATGGATGTGGCCATAAGAGGAAAATTGATGACAAATTGAAGAGATGGTAGCCAAGAACAACTTCCAAAGAGATTAGAGGTGAAGCCCCCAAGGTGAAGGTACATCACTGTTCATTCACACCATCCATCGCTGCCTTAGCCAAAGTGGACTTAATGAAAGACGACCGAGGAGGAAACCACTGTTGAAATCATTAAAAAGCGAGACTGGAATTTGCCAAAAGTTTGCACAAAGTTTCTGGGAGAATGTCCTTTGGACAGATGAGACAAAACTGGAGCTTTTTGGCAAGTCGTATCAGCTCTATGTCCACAGACACAAAAATGAAGCATACAAAGAAAATAACATTGTACCTACTGTGAAACATGGATTTTAGGAAATCTCAGACTATCAAGGCATTCTGGAGCGAAATGTGCTGCCCAGCGTCAAAAAGCTTGGTCTCAGTCGCAGCTCATGGATCCTTCAACAGGATAATGACCCAAAACACCCAGCTAAACACATCTAAGAATTGTTAAGAGCAAAGCACTGGACTATTCTGAAGTGGCCTTCTCTGAACCCTGACCTATTGACCATCTGTGGAAGGACCTGAAACATGCAATGTGGAGAAGGCACCCTTCAAACCTGACACAGCTGGAGGAGTTTTCTCACAAGTAGTGGGCCAAGATACCTGTGGATAGGTGCAGAAGTCTCCTTGAGAGTTACAGAAATTGCTTGATTGCAGTGATTTGCTTGGTTGTGCAAAAAATATTAAGTCAGGGGTGCCAACCTTTTTTTCCAGGTCAGTTTCAATGTCTGATTTTCATTAGCGGATTTTCAGTAAATTTTTTTATTTATTATTGATTTTGTGAATTTCAAGTTTTTCAGTGTCCATTGTGGGTTTTCTTCTTTCTTTAATAGACAGGGATCAACAATTTTGTCCACATGTGTCTTTGATTTAGTCCCATTCAAGCACCTAGCCATACAGTCTGCCTTTACAAACATTTGTGAAAGAATGGGTCACTGAATACCAGTGACTGGTGAATAATGTAATAATGTAACACTATTGTAATAAGACAGTCTGTGAAATTCCTATCCCTAGAATTTCCATGATGAACTGTGAGTGGCATTATTATAAAGTGGAAACGTTTATGAACCACAGCAACTCAGCCATAAAGTGACAGCCCACATTAAATTACAGAGTGAGGTCACAAAGTGCATAAAAGTCACCAACTCTGTACTGACTCCATTACTGCAGAGTACCAAACCTCCTCTGGCATTAACATCAGCACAAAAACTGTAGTCCAGGACCCTCATGGCATGGGCTTCCATGGCCATGCAGCTGTATGCAAGCAATACATCACAATGCCAAGCATCAGATGAGTGGTGTGTTTTAATGTGTTCTGTGGAGTTCTCTGACAGCCTGATGGACGAGTTTGAGTTTGGTGAATACCAGGCCCTCTCATGCATCATTATTTTCTGTTCTGACAAATTTTCCTCTGGGTGAATGGACAAACTTTCCCACAGACACACTCCAAAATCTTGTAGAAAGTCTTTCCAGAAGGGTGAAAGCTGTTGGCAAATTGGGGGCAAACTAGTAATGCCTGTGTATTTAGAATGGGATGTTATAAAAGCTCCTGTAGGTGGAGTGTGTAAGTATCCCAATACTATTATCCATATGGTTTCTATATATTTTGAAGCTCTGGCGCATGTATCTGCACAGATGCACCATAATTATTAAGAACCATATCTTTCGTACACCCTTAAAATTACCACATAGACTATAGATAATTTTTGTCTATGGCCTGTTTCACATCTGCGTTTAAGCAAATCTGGCAGGCTGTTCCGGCTGAAAACAGCCTGACGGATCTGTCACTGCCATGCGCTGCCGGACTGGCAGAGATCTGGCCGCAAACCAGCAAATATGCCGAGAGGCAGCCGGACAAATACCACTGCCAGATCTGCTTAACGCAGATGCGAAACAGGCCTAATCAGGATATCTCTAACAGGTGGGCAACCAGAACAATAAGCAGATGCTGAGAACACATCAGAAAGCTGGTGTACGTTTTGTTTAAAAACAATGGCTCCAGAATTCTGTACTGATAAGTGGTATTTCTTTTATTTTATATTTAGTACTTGCATTCCTCTGATTCCTTTTATACAGCAACATGGTTAAAAAATTGCATTTTGGTAGCTTGCAGCCACAACTAGAAGGAGCTTACTGAAGATGGATTTCTACATCCCGTTAAATAGTAACTGCACTTTATATAAACTTTTGATATGTGGGGATCTGAGTGCGGAGGCCCCTGCCAACCACGGAGGCAGTCTTCTCACCCATCTTCAGCAATATAGATATTGCTTAATGAACACTTCTAAGTCTTAGTGATCAGTTGGGTTCTCACCACTCGGACCCTCACCAATCAAAACCTTTTATATGGCACTCTGACATATCATTGATAGATCCATCAGTAGTAAGTTTAACCTAAGAATTTAAAAGTGACTTCAGGGATTTTATTTAAAGGGAACCTGTCATCAACTTTATGCTGACCTCACTGAGAGCAGCATAAATTAGTGACAGAAATGCTGATCTCAGTAGTGTCACTCATGAGCTAAAAGTAAGTGGTTGCTGAGAACCAGCATCATAATCATTGCAGCACAGGCCTTGAAAAGAGTCAAATCTACCTGAGAAGAGTCATAGTTATTCCTAATCTCCTGCTCTCCTCACCCATCTGCTAATGATTGGCAGTTCTCTCCTAGAGAAAAATGGAGAAAACTAGGTAGAAGACTGTCAGTCATCAGCAGGTGGGCAGGGAGAGCAGGAATTTATGAATAACCATGACTTTTCTCAGGTGGCCATGACTTTTTCCAGACCTAGTCTGCAATGATTGTGATGTTGGTTCTCGGCAACCACTTACTTTTCACTTATAAATGACAGACCGCTGAAATCAACTCACCTGTCTCTACTTTATGCTGCTGTTAGTATGGGTAAGTTGATTACAGGTTCCCTTTAACGCCATTGGAAGGGTGGGTACAGTAAAGTTCCCTTCAGTTTTCTGGGGTTAAAGTCAGTTTTTTGCAGAAACCTGTTTGTAAATGTAACATTTTTTGCCCTTTTAGGCCGAGCTTGCCACATTTTTTTTTTTTTTTTTTTTTAAATAAAAAGTTGGCAGGACAAAGGTAGAGCTTAAGTGACCTGATAGGTGTAAGATTACATACTCCAGCTTTCTGGATCAATTTACAGCTGAAATCTATGCAAAGACCTGTCGGCATATGCCAGAATGCACAAATACAAGTCTTGATAAATTCCTGAAGAGAAGCCGGGGTTTGAGGCCTTTAACAGAAAAATGGAGCTTTGATTCTGATACAATGTGAATATTGAACCTATTTGGTAAAGTAAGCAAAAACCCAAATGTATACATTAAAAGCATTTATATTTTTTAAAAAGTATAAACTTTTGTATTCTAAGAAACAAGAGTAGGTCACAATTAGGGCTCATGCACACTAACGTTGTTTGGTTCCGCATCCGAGACATATTTTTTGTGATTTGGATGCGTACCCATTCACTTCAATGGGGCCGCAAAAGATGGGGACAGCACTCCGTGTGTTGTCCACATCCATTGCTCTGTTCCGTGGGGCCGCAAAAAAAATATAGCATGTCCTCTTTTTGTCCATTTTGCAGACAAGAATAGGCATTTCTATTATGGGCAGCCCATTCCGTTCCGTAAATTGTGGAATGCACACAGGCAGCATCGAGTGCGTGTTCACAGGTGACTGATTAACTGCAGATTTTGTGCTTTTAATCAGGTACAGAAAAATGCACCAACTGTGGGTTTTTATCACTGATTTTGTTGCTGAAATGCAGAATAGATGCAGTAGGAAGGGTAAAATCTGCAATGAAATCTGCAGTATAATTTGACACGGTGCAGATTTAAAATCCACACCACAGGTCATTTTCTGCTACAGATTTTTTTTCTGCCACATGTGAATGAGAATTGCACTGTACAATGCCGCAGGTTTGTAGCACAAAAATCTGCGACAGCAAATCCGCAGCTAATCAGTCATTTCAGTTTAAAGAGTCTTCCATCAAAACTGTATCTGAGCGTTACTAAGTAAAGTCTGTTTTCAGTCTTCAGTGTTTTACTGACCACTAAAGATGCCACTGTGTAACAAGTCAGATAGGCAGGGTGATGGACAGTGATAGGCTATACAGTATGTCCATATTCAGGGACCAAATTAGTGACAAGAGGCAGGTGGAAGCGTCTGCATTAGGGATGAGCGAACTTCTGTTTTCAAGTTCGGTGTACAAGGCTGCGGTTCGGGTTATCTAAGAATTCCGTTATGGATTCCGCTACCATGGACAATAAGTTACGGTCCGCAGTAGCAGAATCCATAACGGAATTCTTAGATATCCCGAACCTTGTACGCCGAACTTGAAAACAGAAGTTCGCTCATCCCTACTCTGCATGTTACACACAGGCGTCTTCTGCTGACTGAAGACAGACTCTCATTAGCAACGCTGTTCGAGCTTTGCTAAGAAGACTCTTTACACCCTGTTTTCTAGTAGAAAGAATTTTCCGTAATAAAGTACTGTATTTTTTTCGATGGGGCGAATACTAATGAGCGCTTCCATTATGTAAGCGCTCATTAGTACTGGAGGACTGGGAAGCGGTGAAGGCTCTGTACTCACCACTTCCTAGTCCTCGGCTGTGGGTGCTCTGTGACCTCACGCTGTTAGTGCCGGTTCACAGCACAGCTGACAGCAGGAAGAAGATGATCGCGGGAGGTGAGCGGCAGCTTCCGGGAGCAGGAGAGGTAAGTGGTTTATTTATTTTGTAAAACATTAGGCTGCTGGGGGCTGATCTGAGGCAATGGGGCTGATATGGGGATGATGAAAGGCATAGGAGCTGATAAGGGGGCTGATCTGAGGCAATGGGGGGGTGATGAGAGGTATAGGGGCTAAAATGGCGGTGATGAGAGGCTATGGGAGGCATGGGTTCTGATATGAGGCAATGGAGCTGTTGAGCGGCATGGAGCTCTTATCTTAGGTCTGATTGGGGGTCTGATCTGAGGTATTATTAGGGGTCTTAATAACATTGGGGGTTTGATTGGTGGTCTGACCTGAGGTCTAATGAAAAATATTTTTTTTATTCTCCTCCTCTAAAACCTAGGTGCGTCTTATGGGCCAGTGCGTCTTATAGGGCGAAAAATGCGGTACATTACAAAAATGTATCCATAAATCTATCCGTACACTATATTACAAATAAACCGTAAGACAGTTACACTTTAAGGTCTTACTCAGTTTTTCTAAACATCCTAAGCATTCTTAATAAAATATTGTATATGTATTATCAGTACTGTAATACAGCCATGGATATAAGATAAAACTGAATATTAGAAGGTGTCTGGTTCTCTTTAAATCTGATGGTAATCCAGAATCAATCTGCTTGTACCAGTGAAGTCTAATATACAGTATAAAACAATGAAATACAATTAGATAACATTGTGTATGACAATTTGGTGCTTTATTTACTGTCAGGTACTCGCTATTGGATACTATATAGCCATCTATAAAATGTTCATAAAGATTTGTCACTGATGCAAGACTTGTTCCTAGGATGTACGCTGTAAATGCATGAAACAACAGCATAAAATATGTAAGCACAACTAAATTATGAAGCAATTTGCGATGTTGTGTCTCGCTGGAATCAGATAAAATGAGACCATTCTTGTCTTCATGGTTATGCAAAAATTTAGAGATGTAGTTTTAAGAGGTAGCAGTCACATAGGGAGCCTGTTGTCAGATGGGGCCCAAAGGTCAGTCTGCCACATAAGATACTAGTATTATAAAAAGTATTTGTTAAATGGGGCCCTGTTACAAATGGTGCATTGGAACCGAGGAGCTTCAAATTACACCTCTGTTTAAAATGTCCTGGAGATCATTTGTACCTTATGCTGCCAGTTGATAATTATGATAGCAAATCTAACAAGGTCAAATATCATTTATTGTAGAGTTTTGGAAAATGATAATTTGCTTGCACATATAGTTTTTTTCCCTTGTGTTTATCAGAACATGACTGAATGTAATGCCTCAGTAAACTTAGAAACACTTATGGAAAGAGGAGATCTTTCTAGAGCTAAAAACCCGTAGCATAAAAAAAAAAAATCCCCCGAGTTGCTGACTGCACTATATCCTTGACAATATGGGTAATCCAGAGTAATACTGACCTGGTCTGCACTGGCACAGCACACAGATTTCTGCCGTGAACAATAGAGAAGCTTGCATTAGTATAATTGTATTAAACTCCACACATACTCACTGCCTCTATCACTCTGGGCTTGTCTATCTCAGCTGCCTTAAAGAGAGAAGCATATGGTCCGTCATTACCAGGGCCCGAGGCCTAGCAGAAAATAAAGAAAGCTTACCACTAAGGCAAACAGATGTATTTGAAGGTTCTCTGCTCATTAGAGGGAATGTTTTATCTTAGAAGGAATTTGTTTAGATTTGTTTTTATTCAGACTTCAGGCTTCTGAAAAGAAAGCATTTTGTTCCAGCTAATGAAGTCTGTAACCCATTAGACCACAGGCTGGTGAGGGAAGGCAGATCATATATTAAATATGCATCAACATAGAAGGCAGCACAGTACCTGATATATGATGCTCTTCATGTGATTTCTGTTGACTAAGCAAAAGCCTCGGCTGGGACACCCTCTAGCTGTGGCTCTCTCTAACACAGGATTGGACTGGCCCACCAGAGGACCCTCTGGTGGGCCCAAGCGCTGAAACAATAATGGCTTCCTAATAAAACAGGGCCCCTAAGCAGAAGACAATCTGATTTGGCGCTGACTTTGGAAACCAATAACCAGACCAGATGAAATGTGCAATGATAAAAATAAATTAAAAGAGAGTGTGTGTATGTCCTGTATACACAGAATGTGAACGGTTAGATTAATTTCCTCTGATGAGCCCAAGGAACTTCAGTCCAACAGTGCTCCAAAAGATACTGTGCTTGGGGTGAATAAATATGTCATAAGGAGCTCCACCACTATGGACCTGATACAGTGTGTGGGAAGAAGGTAGAAAAATTCAGTACTGCGGCAATCCATGAAAGAGTTTTTCAGTAAAATTGCATACATAGAAACTTGGGTGTAGGGGAGTGGTTTGCCTTAACTGCCAGCACCTACATAATTAGAAACATAATAATTACAGTTTATGGACAACCTTATATATTAAAGTCGTTGGCCACTTGCTGGTCACTGTTAAACAATATATATTTAAGATGCTTATATGGCACTTACTAATAAAGCCTTTGTTGATATCCTCTGCCATTTGCTTTATATGCGTAAGCGGTGCTCCCTTGTTGGTCAAATCCGTGCTGTCTGCATAGAGGTCCTGTCCATAAGATGGCCAATGATGGAGGGTCGTGGGACCAGACACATCACTCAGTCTCCTCCATTCAGACAGGCGCCATCTGTATTTTAATGGAACATGACCCTCCATCAGCAGCCATTTTATGGACAGGATTTCTATGTGGACAGCACAAAAGACTGGGGCATACCTAATGAAATATAGAAAATGGAGAAGAATATCAACAAAGGCTATATTAGTAAGTGCAGTTTACTCCTCTTACGTTGATCAACCGTAGGCGGAAAGTGGCCAACCCCTTTAAATATTTTGGTTATTAACAAAAATCATGCAGACACCTAGTCTGAGGCTCAGTTGCCATGTTCAGTCTTTTTAAGCCAAAAACAGGTGTGCATCATAAAGGCAGAAAAAGTATAAATGAAGGTTTTTTTAATCCACTGTTTTTGGCTTCAAAACATGTAAACCAAGCCTTAAGGTGGATTTACATGTACCGATGCAAACACTCATTACCAATAATCTGGCCATCTAAATGTGTCGCCGATCACCCAATAAAGGAGCTAAATGTAACAGCGGCCGCTATGCGCCGCCGTTCCCCTGCTTATCGCTGCCGTCCTGGGCCTCTTGTTCAGCGGTGATCTGCTGCTTGTGTTCTCGTTCACCGCTGCCTTGGGCTCTGGCTGTGTAAGTGCTGTTGCTCTGAGATCCACTCCAGAGTTTCCATTCAGCCCTGGCTTCAACTTCCTTGCATCACTCCCTCTGGGCCGGAGCAGGTTTGATTATGTGACCGTGTTAGGTCATGTGGTGTGATCAGGTGACCATGTTTGATAACGTGGGTGGATCTTGTGACCTTGTTAACCAACCCTGGCCCTATTTAAGTGGCTCAGTCCTCTGCCTAGATGCCTCAGTGTCAAGGTCCTTGTCTTGCATTTGGTTGTACCTGTTCCTGCTTGCCTGACCCATAGCCTGTCTGACTTCGCCTCTGTCTCATCCTTCAGTCCTGCATAGTTACTCTCGTTAACGACCCGGCCTGCTGACCACGGCTGTACCTCTGGTACCTTTGCAGGTATCTCCTGGTCCACCTGGACCAGCTGCCTTGTGTTCCAACCCTCCTCAAGAGGTAGCGACCTGGTGTTCCCCTTGGAAAGTCTATCTCACCATCAGGGGTATTGTGAAGATCGAGGGGTTTCACTTAGACAACGCCCTTTGAGGAGATAGGGCACGAGGCACAGTGGGTCCACACCCACTGGTTCGTGACACTAAACACTCGAATCATTGTTCCTGGGCAGCAAATCATGCTGTCTAAACAGCGATCTGCTACCCAGAAACAATGATTCTGTGTGGGATTACTATAGAGATTGCTCCTCCCCATACTGTGAAGGAGATCACTGTATGTTAATGCAGCAGTCTACTCAGGGGTGCACATAGCCTTTCTGCTGACTGAGGCAAAAACTGAAAACACCTGGATCAGGCAGCGCGATAACTATGACAATGGCCTCTGATAGTCTACAGGAACTAGGACTAACGATTATTAGAGGAAACGGTGGGACACGGAGACATCTTTCCCATGCTCCGGTTGCAGCATTAAACTGTATTGCTGTCCTGAATATGTAGAGATGAGCGTTTCCACAATGAATGCGCTCATTGCCCATGACCCTTCTGCTGCCCCCCTCTTGCCCCTACCTGGTGCTGCCTGAGGCAATTGTCTCACCTGGCCTCATTGGTGGTGCACCCCTGAGTCTCCTTCACTGAGTGAGCAGCTGACTGTCGAGAAGGAACGATTCCTTCCCGACAACTAGCTGCTGCATTGGCCTGTATAAAACCGTCTTTACTGTTTTGCTTTACTGTTTTGTATACTAAGGGTATTAAGTAGGCCTATACTTCACTGAGCCAATACATTTTAATATTGTACGGAAACGGCATTACCCAGAAGGCTTTGAACTAATCGACTGCAGATCTACGATCTGATGCTCGATTCACTCAAGCCTAGTATTCATCTTTTAGGAGAGCAGGTAAAACGCTTCCAGACACCTTTCATTCATTTCCTACTTCTAAATTCATAGAAGTATATCTCTCTCTCTCTCGATAGTGGAGAAGAAAATTGTACATACCATATGGTCTTTGGGGCAATATGTGAAGGATTATTTTCTATGCAAGGGAGGATGACGTTAATAAGAACTAATTACTCCCTGGACGATGCAGGTGCTTGATTCTCAAGTGAACTACTGTCTACCCACCAAAAGAGAAGAAAATCCTCCAGATAAGCAGATGTGTATAAATTTGTGGGATAACACCTTTAAAGGAAATCAAGGCCTAAACTTTATATTATGTATATTTACTGTGCTATGTTACAAACCATGTACAGAAGCTGACTGTGATATGAAGTGTTCAGATCATCAAGAAAATGGTTTCCCCAATGACCACTACTTTTTCACACTTATCTCCAGTTGTGAGAATCTTGACAACATTTCCATTCACATGTTTGAATGATACATTCAGGGTGGCTTGTAAACTGTTCTTTTATCAGCCTCGTACTTTAGTCTTCCTGCTCCTTTAATCCAAATCATTAAGTGAAATGTAGCACAAAGATTTAACAGCGAGCTTTAATTATATAGTAGCAATTTATAATCACATGTTGTCAGCACTTGAATTAGTTGTTCATATAGCAAATAGACAAGCATTCGCTGTCAAATGCAGTTTCAGAGATACTTATTTCATAATCAGACCGCAATAGAATACAGTGCACATACCTCCAATTTTACCATTTGATTTGTGTGATATTGTGATCATTTGATATTTTATATATGCAGTACAGCTGCACTGGCTGCAGAGTTAAAAGGGTTATCTGAGAGTATAAAATTCCCCCCATATGGCCGGACTCCCCACACTGAATATACTTACCCCGCTCCTGGTCCCGCACTGCCGCTGCTGCTTCTCCCCATCATCACAGTTGATGGCAAAACACTAAAAACAACCTTGCATGCTCAGTGTGGCCATGTGTGTATGTGTTTCTAACGGGGAGAGACGAGAAGGCTGCTGTGGCAACTTATCTCTCCAAAAAAAAAAACTAAAGGATCAGGCATTGAAATTCAGTGTGCCTGATCCTTTACTGTTTACTCCATCAAAATCAACTGTGGGGGTAGAGATGGGACGCTCACCATGACAATAGATTGTCAGCTGGTCCTGCTGAAAATGGCAGGTTTGTAACAAGCTTGTGTTTGCCTTTAAGATGCACTATTATAGCGCCAATGTTCTCAAGAAGTACAGCTTTGTAGGTCATTGCATCAATGACCACAGTTTATCAGAAATATTATAACCTTCTGGTTCACTCCTTGATTAGCTAGGGTAGTGTTCCTCACATAATCGCTAAAGGAAGCCAAGAAAGAAATATTTAATACTTATTATAATGTGGACCCTTTCTGGTGTTCTTGACATTATAGCCTTCAATGGGCACTTTACATCTTCAAAAGGGATGAAGGTAGCACAAATATATATTTATACAATTGTGTGAAAAAAATTCATAGATTAGCATTGGCTCAAAATATGAGATATCCTATGAATTAAAAAAAACACTTATGTAAAAGCTGTCTTTACTGAAATGCAACGAGGTAACTCCCAGAGAAAGAGAACCATCTCGATTGAGCCTCTATTCGGGATATGCCTCCCTATGAGCCAATGTCAAGCCTGGGAAGATGATAATAGGCAAAAATAAATAAATAAATAAATAGCCAAAGCCAAATATTCATCCACAAAGCTGTTTCTGGGTATTTGGCCCTCATTAGTACAGAGCAGGATTTTGGCTGGTTGAGTGAGAAGCCTTGGATGCAGCTTAGTGGTCGTTCCTGCTCTCCTTAAGGAGACCATCTGTGTAGGGAGACTTATGCTGGATTTACACCACCCAATTGTCAGACCAATTATCGGGAACAAATGTTGCTATGAACACTCATTCTTGATAATCGGCCCGTATAAATGTAAAAATGCAAAATGCTTCTTCATCGTTTAAAATGATCTTTTGTGCATTAAATAATGATTTCTGGGCAGCAGCAATGGATCTGTATGAGGAGGAGCATTGGCAGTGGCAATCACTCGTCTCCATACAGTGGAGGTGTTCGCTACATTTAAATGCAGTTCTTCACCTCCACTGACGAGCAGGCAATTATCGGGAATAAAAAGTTCCTTCCCGATAATTGTCTGCTAGGCTGGGCTGTGTAAATCCAGCATTAGTGGAAATGACTCAAGTCGAGCCACTTCCAGAAGGTGGTTTTAGTGACATTGTTCTCTTTTTCTCAGAAATACATCTTTGCATATTATTTTCCCATGGAGCATTGCCACTAAGTCTCCATACATAGCTGGTCTGCTTAACGAGAGTCTTTACTGAAATGGCAAAAGCCGTAACTCTTGTTACTATGGCAAATGCATATATTGTATGACCCTCTGTACTTTGATGTTTCCCAGAAAGCAGTTTTTGGCGCTGGCTTCTCTAGCATGTGTGCAGATAAGGCAGTTGTTGACTAGTACTTACTAGGGCTTTGAAGGTTAGCTATATAAAAATAAACATACTAGTGGAGATTAATACTTCAAACATCTTTTCTGGCATTGATTGGCAACCTTCAAAGGGTTAACCAGACTTAAACAGGGTCGCTTGCAAATTACCCTTTGTTCTACATTTCACATCTTGTTACTGCTGTTTTGTTAAACTTGCGATTCAGTCTATTGAGAGCAAGAAAGGCTCAAGCAAACAGTTCCACTTTGCTGACGCTTGTGTTCATTTGAGGATAAAATTCAATCAGGAAGAGGTTTCTTTTCATCTCCTAAACATGCCTAGAACTTGCCATGATTTTAGATCCATACTTCAGTTGTTTAATTCTTTACATCAGGCCTAAATTCATTTGCTGTTTTACCACCATATACAATATTTATCGATGGAAAATGAATTTAGTCATTTTTCACTATTTATAGGGGTTATCCAAGAGATAATCAGACCTCCAGACGTGGCGGACCCACACACTTGATCGTACTTACCTTATCCCTGCCATTGGATTCAGTCCATGTGGCTCCCGCTCTGGTACTTCCACTCCCTTTTGTGTTGGCATTAACATCCATCAACGGTGGGACACATGACCACCGCAGCCAATCACAGCCCGCAGCAGTGATCTGCTTCCCTTGCGTCACGTGTAACTTCAGTGTATCTATACTTTCAGATGCTGTTTTAGAATAAGCTGTTTTGTGTACATGAATGATAACACTATACCTGGCCATTATATAACTTGTATTTGTTTTTGGGGGGTTTTCCAAAGTTTTCTCCTCTGCTGGATCCATTTCTAAGTTTATGTTGTCCCTGGAGACTGGCTGCTATGATGTCTCTCATGGATTGCACATAGAGACAGAAGATTCTGCTCCCTAACCCTCTCACTCAGAATTACTCAAATCATCATATAAGACATTACAGAAAAGTACTTGAGAGTATTGAAGTGAATAAACCACTTGGGGTAAGATATAGCACTTACTATTACTTCCAGCGGTGTGTGTGTCTCCCTGTTTCTCACTCTCTTCTCCCCATCTTAGTATCACAAAATGGAAAAGAGAATGTAGGTTTAAGGCCTTCACATATGTCCGGTGATCCAGTTCAGAACTGATCCCATAGTTAGTTCTCATACATCTGGCGCATCTGTTGTGATGCTGGATGCCAAACAGTGTTGGACAGAAAAATGCTGCATGCTCAGTTTTTGAAGATGGAATTAATAGAAAAGAAAATGTTAGTTTAAGGCCCCCTTCACATATGTCCGGCGATCCGGTTCAGTTCCCCTCTGGCGTGAAGTAGATAACACTGGATGGGAACTGAAGCTAGAACTGAGCCCACAGTTTTCTCATACATCCGCCTCATCAGTTGTGATGCTGGATGCTGAACAGCGATAGAGAGAAAAATGCTGCATGCTCAGTTTTTCTGTCCAGCACTATCAGTGTTATAGACGCTGGATCTGTGCACTGAAGTGCTGTGCTCATATATCAATTGTGTCCAGCTCACGGCCTAAAATAGCTGGCAGGATAAAAGTAACCTATATAAAGAGGGCTTTAGAAGTGGTGAGGTGCAGAAAAAGAGTTGAAAGAGACATTTTTCTCTAATAAGATATGTAGTGGCCTGGAAGGAGTGAGAGCAGAGGATGGAAGACGTTGTGGCTCTGACTGTTACAATCATAGCGCCTTTCCTCACACCATTGTTTCCTAGGGCTGTGCAGTTAGGGCACGTCCTTTCTTTCCCCGGGGCACACCTTGATTTTGGGGCTCCTGTCTGGGGTGCCCGTGATGTTGAGTGTTTGTATGGGTGCAAGGCAAGGTGTGTAGACTGCAAAGCCTATGGTGGAGGAGACAGTAACCAGGTCAGATGTAGCAGAATAAATACTTCTCTTTACTGAAGTGCAAAATAGGAGTTGTAGTACATCCAACAATAGCACAGTGCAGTTTTTCTCAGATAATGATGTATGGATTTAGGCAAGGATGGGCGTTATGGCCCTCTTCTTGCAATGGTGGCTGTAATGTTCACTGAGGGATGCAAAGTTTTAAAATACGAAGGGTGTCTCAACAGTGTCCCCCACTGCAGTAAAGTCTTAACAGCTTTTGGTAGCAGGTTACCTTACTGACTCCAATTATAGCTAATGTTTTTGCTTATCCATACTAGATTGGTTTTATTTGCTGCAGGTTGTCCTCTTAAAGGGATCCTGTCACTAGTTTTATGCTGAACTCACAGAGGATACTTTAATTATGTCTGAAGTTGCACACGTGTACGTAAATAAAGTTCAACCTTCTCTCCATGGCATGCCTAGTGGCATAGGAATATAGGTCATTCAGCTGGATTAATATGACATGAAGTCAGCAAAAAAGCAATTACTGTATCTAATCCTCATGAGACCTATAGACTTCTCAGACCCAAACCTCTAGGTTTGTAAGTTCCACGTTGTGGTTCCTGCATAAATCAACTGTCGTGTGAATGGGTCCGCATCTATTCCGCAATATTGTAGAATAGATGCGGCTCCATTCAATTTCATTAGAGCAGACAGCCGCGGCTCCGCAATAAATTATAGAACATGTCCTATTCTTGTCCGCAACAGCAAATTGCAGAACACACGCCGGGCGGCATCCGTGGTATTGCGGATCCGCATTTTTGCAGATCTGCAATACTACGGCCGTCTGAACGGCCCCTTCTAAAGAAGAAAACAGGCAATGAGAGGCAGACGAGAGATAGCAAATATCAGGAAGCACTTAACAGACTAGTATATCAAGGGTCAGATAATGCAGGAGACAACAAAGAACAAACAAAGGAAAGCAAACACGACTTAGTGGAGGACATGCACAGCACTAGAGGATGAAAAAACTAGAACAGAGATGAGCAAACTTCTTGAGATTTGTTTTGTGTCCAGTTCAGCAAATTTAAAAAAAATTTGATTCAGACCTGAATTGATTCTACAGAAACAGTCTGACGTCTCCTAGGACTCCAATTTTTTATGAAAAGATGTTATCTCTTTTTGTTAATTTTTATTTTTTTAAATGAATTTTCTCGCCTCCTTCCCCCATTTAAGCTTTTGAATCAAATGACAGCAATAGCAAATAATGTCAGAGTGACATCGACATATGTAGCTATGGGTAAACGCATGGTTGACAGTGTCAACAAACAGCATGTTTAAAAACACATTCCCAAATTGTCCCTTTTCTGGAGCAGATGGTGTTATGGGTAAAAAAAATGAAGAATCAGTTGTCCAGTTTCCTATACTGATGATGTATCCTCAGGATTGTATATTCACATATTTTAGTGTTAATTGTCAAAAGATAGAGTGACTTGTTCTGAACAAGCCTGGAAAAATTATCTCTTTAATTGAGAGCAGCAGTATAGTGTGGATATGGAAAGGATAGGATAATAGTGGCATGTGGCTGTGATTGTAGCAGCAACTGTAGCAGTACAGCATGGAAAAGATGGCAGTAGATGTGTGTGTGGCTGTTTAGGGATAGTAGTAGTGATAGCTGTGTAGAAATAATGGAAGTGGCAGTAGGGGGAATAGCAGCAGGGAGTAGCAACAGCAGCAGCAGCCGCTATATGGTATGGAACATACAAATATAATAAAACCAAAAGATTGAGTATCTTGCTACAAGTGTCACTGGATTGCAGCATGATCCTTTATCGGAGTAGTCCCAATCCTCCTCATAAAATAAGAATAGAAACGCGCAACAAATTTATAATCGGTGCTTCTAACCACTTACAATGTGCAGTCTTATGATGTCTTTCCTTATATGTCTCAATATTCTGCGTAATGTCTCACAGCCAATGGGCTATTTGCTGTTAAAATGCCAGTATGGTATAATTCTGTACTCTGCTTTGGTATCCTTTAGCTCCAGGCCACTCGTTATTCCAACACCAGCACCTTGAAGAAGGATATACACATAGTGTTCACCGTATCAAATATAAAAAAAAACACTTTATTGCACTTACAGACTGAATGTCTTGATTTTTCACATAAAACACATTACCCGACCCGAGTTTCGATTGGCTTCATCAGGGGCGTGCTGTGATCCACTTCTGGTCTGAGTTCTTTTTAACCCTCCTTTTTTAAAACGTCATATCCGCATCGAATGCATCCTAGCTATGCATAACTGTATAACTTTGATTTCTCCTGGATGCTGCACTTCCCTCTGTAGTCAGAATGAAGTGATGCCAGGGAACTTTATTCCTGGCTCCTGAGGCTTTAGATTTCTACCTCCATGGCTGAAGGTGCTCTGGCTGACATGGGCACGTCCAGCAGAGATGTGCCCCTGCACACCCTTTCCCTAGCAGGGGGTCAACTAGACTGACTCTAACTGGTCCCCACCCTTCCTGCAGGAAGTAGGATAGCCCACTTCTCTCCGGGGGGGGGGGGAGAATGGACTGGAGAGCTCCATTTTATGTAAGTACAACTCTGCCGTGTTTGCTGCACCTGCTGGTGAACCAGGCACATTACATATTAAAAGTTACATCATGTCAATGCACAGTGTTGTGAACCAGGCACAGAATACATCGATGACATTGCTTTAGCCCATTAGAGATAGCAGCAGGGTGCAGGAGTGGTAAGACCACTCCTATGGGGTGTTATATCTTTCCTCTCTATCTTTGTCAAATTTCTTCCTACAGAATCTATAATTGCCAATCTTAATTTTGTAACCATTCCTGTAATTTGTAACTGAGGCATATAAGTTTTTAGAGATACCACTGCCACGTCATGTCCAAGTGTGAAGGGTGTCTTAACAGTATTCCCCTCACTGTAGTAAAGTCTAAATAGCTTAGATAGCAGGATACCTTACTGATTTCAATGCTCAGCCACGCAGATCTTGACTTCTTGACTCTTTCTCTCTTTCTTACTTTCTGTGGATCATCCAGAGATCGGTGAGTCTCTGTAGCTTTAGTTCAGTCTTGTGAGGAATGGCGTTGCTTCCTCACTCCTCCACCCCTAGCTAACTCCAGACTAGAACTCTCTAGACTCAGCAAAGGGCAGATCCAGGACAATCACAATCAAGCTTCCATCCATAAACATATCCATACTGGGTATACAGAGCATAAAATGGCATTAAATAAGATGACAAGCATTAAACAGCAAACAATTTGCAAGTACCCCTTGCTCTAGGGTACTGCATTTATTTTCCAGTTACTCATAAGCATGCTTATTAAAATCTCTTTATCATGTGGATGCACATATGTGCTGTGAAGTGGAAATTATGTATTGTATGTGTGCTCACACATTGTTATCAGCACACTGTTATTTGTAGTATTATCTGAACACCGAGGCCCTGAAGTTCTAATAAGATCAAGGTTAGCCGTTAAAATCTATCCTAATAAAGGCGTTTAATTAAAGAAGCATTATAATTCCCCTAAGCAGTTATACGCGTGCATATCTCTGCTCTCAATCTTCGGAATTCTGTTAAAAGGCATTTATCAATTAACAAGACCTTGAGAAAGGTCCTTTTCGTGCCCAGCCATAGGGAGAGAATATAGCACACAAACTCTTGTTTATCTATTCATATCCTTCGGGACTCTAATCAGCTTTCTCTGACACTTCTCACATTCTTGTCAAGAAGGTTTTTTTTCCCTCTTTAATCAACATGTCAAGGACATCTTAGAAGACAAAACAATATAAAACCCACCTTTTCTATAAGGAAGTTTAATGCAACCCATTTCAGGGCTGAGAGGAATAAATAGATTTCTACAAAACTGTCCTTGAAATGTCATTTTTTATCAAAGATTTTTAAAAGAATCCACTCATAAAAATGCTTTAGTATGTAATATGCTGCAGACTTCTTCCTGTTCAGTTGAATCCTTTAGCACTTGTAATACCAGTGTTCACCAGTTATCAGATTTTTTTTTTATAGTGCCACTGCCAAAATATTATAAACCACATCTGCTTGGATTCAGGGAGTTCTACATAAGTTTTTTAAAGGGTTAAGTTTTGGGTACAGAGGCTGAAGTTCCACATTGGTCCTGGACTGTGAGTAGGCCCAAAATGCTCGTTTATGCGGAAACCAGTATTCTTTAGTGGTGCAAGATAAGGGGCTCATATGCCTTCAGCTGCCAAGCGCACATGCAACAGGTCAGCCAGTTTCATAGGTACAAACCTGCTGACAGATGCCCTTAAGATAAGGCATACTTAACCACTTCTCCACTGTAAATGCCCTGAGCAGTTTATCTCTGAATGGACGTTCTGGAACATCCATTCAGAGATTGCTGCTGCACGCTAATCATGCAGCGGCTGTTCTGGGGGCCCACTGTCAGTGACAGCAGCACTCCCCATAGATAAGGCGAGGAGGCTTTGCCGCTTCCTGCTCCATCACTTAACCGCCAGGGCTGGATGAATGCAGGAGCTGTCGGGTCTCCTACGATCAGCCCTGCATGAGGCTGTATGGCGTTGTATAATGCTGTAAGTCTCTCTGGTGGCTGTATTTCCCCTGCAACTGTGGCTACTATGTCAGCCCCAGTTACAGGAGAAATCAATAGCAAAAAGTCAAGTTAAATGTCCCCCAGAGGTCTTGTATGACCTTAAGGGGGACAAAAAGTGAAAAGAGAAAAAAATAGACATATTTGGTATCGCTACGTCCGGCTCTATAAAAATATCACATGATCTACCCCATCAGGTGAGCGCCGTAAAAGAAAAAAAAAAGCCAAAACTTTTTTTTAAATAAACTCCTACAAAAAATGTGTATTCAATTCATAAAAAAACAAATATTTATTATAAAACAACCTTTATTGAATAAATGTGAATGTATATATGTTATGCATTAATTTCAATATGTGTTTCACTAGTTGGATTTAACCATTCACATATATACGTACTCTAATCACTTTTGATGTATCATGCTTTTTATCACTTTTGATTGATTATTAATCACTTTTGATGTATCATGTTTTTTATCACTTCTGATTGATTATATTATATAATTGTTAGTATTGTATTTTTTCTTATCGTGCACATATTTGGTATGTATTTTTAATTACACTAGTGTAGATATATGTGATTGTATTTCACTTATATTTATATGTTTATTTATATTTATGTATATTCGTAAGACCAATTTTAATAATGGGCTAATGGATAGGTGATGTTTTTCCAGTCTATCATGTGACTTTTTTCGGTCACATGATCGCCTTTGTAGCTTGCGTAGTTATTCAGCGCAAGCGCAATGAACAATTTGCAATGTGATGATACGTATCTTCCCTTGACATGCGTGGTGGAAACATTGTGTCCATCTTGTGTGGGGCAGAGGTAATTTATACCGCTACGGACATGTGCTACCATGTGACAGCAGCCATCTTGGTTGGGGCAAGCAGGTAAATAGCCCTGCCCCTCTGGTGATGACCTTCGGTGATCCCACCAGTAGAGTAGCTGCCTTATGCACACGGGACAGGAAACGTACTAATATATCATCACATGGGCTGGGTAGCTTCAGGTGAGATTGATTTCATCATCGCCTCCACTGCTATAAATCTACATGAATATACCGTCCCTCACTTTCCCCTGACGAAGCTTAGGCGAAACGCGTAGGGTAAGTGAGGGACTCTGGCTGGGCTGATATGTTTATTTATTGATTGTTGGATAATCATGGTTGGTCAGTGGCTGTTTTATAGGAGATACGTAGCATCTTAGATATCAGGATTTTCCCGCATTCATTGTATATGGCGATTTTTAGTACTCCAACCCTGGTCTTCGTTTATGAATTATGTGTACCAGTAGCAATATAAGAGTCTGTAGATATATGTATTGATTATATTGTGTATTTATATTGTGAATAAATTCATGCTAATAGCCCTTTGTATACCAGTTGTCCCTCACTTGTACTTTGTTATTCTCTGTGTTGTGTGTGGATTTTACTGGATTGGATATTCTTGTCTAATCATGGATTCAATAAAGGTTGTTTTATAATTAATTTTTGTTTTTTTATGAATTGAATACACTTTTTTAGTAGGAGTTTATTTTGAATGGAATTGTGTGTATTAATTAGGTTCTGTGTATAGGTTATTTTTTTTTTTTTCAAAACTTTTTTTGTTACATCACCTCCCAAAAAACATAATATCAAGCAATCAATAAGTCATATGTGCCGCAAAATTGTACCAATGAAAATGTCACCTCATCCTGCAAAAAATGAGCTCTCAAACAAGACCATAGCCAGGAAAATTTTTAAAAAAGATGGCTCTAAGAATATGGCGACACACAAACATTTTTTTTCTAAAAATACTCTTTATGTAAAACATCTTTAATGGCCGCATCTATACAAATATCACATGATCTACCCCATCAACTGAACAACAACAAAAAAAATTATAAAAAATTACACCAAACAGCTTTTTATGTGACCTCACCTCCCAAAAAATAAGATAAAAAGCAATCAGAAAGCCAAATGTACCCCAAAATGGTGCTAATAAAAACTACAGCTTGTCCTGCAAAAAATAAGCCATCACACAGCTCAGTCAACAAAAAATAAAAAAAAGTTAAAAACCATTTCAACAAATTCCATGTTAGAAAATCCAGATGCCGCTCCTTCCCTTCTGAGCCCTAGTGTATTCCCAAACAGCAGTTCGCGACCACTACTGGGGTGTTACTGTATTCATGATAAAATGAGTAGCAAATTGTGGGATGATATTCTCTGGGGTGTTATCCTTTGTGAAAAAGAAAGTTTCGGCTTAAAGCACAATTTTCTTGTAAAAAAAAATGTATTTTTTTATTTTCGCAGCCAAGTGTTATAAATTCTCCAAAATGCCTGTTGGGTCAAAGGGCTCACTACTACACCCCTTAAAAATTCATTGTGTGGTGTAGTCTCCAAACTATGGTAACTTTTGGGAGGTTTTCACTGTAGGGGTACCTCAAGGTCTCTTGAAATGCAACCTGTGGTGTTTCTGCAAACTGCAGAATCAGGGTAATAAATATTGAGGTTGGTTTTGCTGTTAATCCTTAACATGGAAGATCTGCAAAAAAAACATAGTGAATTTATTTTAAATTCCTGTGGAATATTTAAAGGTTAAACAACATTTCTAAAACCAGTTTTGAATAGTTTGAGGGGTGTAGTTTCTAAAATGGGGTAATTTATGGGTGGTTTCTATTATGTCAGCTCCTCAAAGTAACTTCAGAACTGAACTGGTCCTTAAAAATTAGATTTTGGAAATTTTAAAAATTGCTTCTAACATTTAAACCTTTTAAAGTCCTAAAAAAATTACATTACCAAAATGATGCCAACATAAAGTAGACATATGGTGAATTTTAATTAATATGTATTTTATGAGGTATCTCTGTCTTAAGAGCAGAGATTCACATTTCACAATTATTCCAAATGCTCGGTAACTTTTGGATTTTTTTTTATAAATAAAGGTATGACTTAAATTTATGATGTACAATGTGTCATGAGAAAACATTCTCGGAATGGCTTGGATAAGTAAAAGCATTCCAAAGTTATTACCACATAAAGTGACACATGTCAGATTTGCAAAATTAATCACTAATTGACTCTATTCACTAAAGGCCCCTTTACACTGCACAATTTAGCAGACAGTTGTTGGGAAGGAAAAGTTCCTTCCTGATAATCGTCTGCTCGTAAGTGAAGGAGACAGTGGCAATTACATGAAGCAATATCCTCCACAGTATGGGGAGGAGCAATTGCTAATGCCATTGCTCGTCCCTATACAGACCCATTGTTTGCCTGCAACAGATGATTTAGGTGACTGCATGAAAGATGGAATTACCTGATGCATGAGCATTTCGCTCATTCATCGGGTAATCCGTGGTACCTTTACACCGGCAGATCATCAATAAGTAGCATTCCTACGAACACTTGTTAGCGATTATCTGGCTGATGCTCAGCCAGTGTAAAGGACACTGCCCCGTCTTCTTAATAGAATTTTTACCCTGCCAAGACATTTTTTATTTTATTGTCAAGAATAATGTTACAGCTTTCAGTAGGAAGGGATTTAATGAAACACACAATAAAGGTAGATTGTTAAGAAATAATCAGATGCCAGTTTACCAGCACATCTGTGTTTCCACTTGATGATTTCTGTTGAAAATATTTCTTTGAGAAAATGTTAGTTTTGCTTATAGCAACTAATTAGATAACATGTTTCATTTAAAAATACACCCTGGATGTGAATATTGATGAATATTGGAATTGCTTGGTTGCTATGGGCAACATAGATACCTTTTTCTTTTGAACAATTTTTTATGCAGTGACCCAATGTGTTTTTTTTATAAAAGCAGAAAACATCTCTATGCAGCTTAAAAAAAAACAAAAAGCCAGGAATATATTTTAAAGTTAAGATAAGTACAAAGAAAAGATTTGGATCCACTCTTAAGTTTGGCTTAAAAAAAAAAACTTGCAAAGAAAAAAAGAGAAATTTCATTCAGCACATCCCAGAGTGCAGGTGCTGGTTGCTATGGCTAAATACATGTCAAAGGAAAATACATAAATTGCAGCCACACACCGCTACCAGATAAAGCACAAAATGCCACAGTGATAGAATATTCCAAAGCTCATGCTATGCTTGTTTAATAAATTAGAGACTCTTGGCAAATACATTTTGTACAAAATTATCTGAGCCCATTCACCACAATCGTCAAGGTGGTCTCTGCAGAATGGGAACCTAACACTTTGTCCTACCTGTTACGTGCCAGTCTTGGCTTCCATATAATCAGGGGGTGTTTTGTTCCACATGCATGTAATGTCCACTTGCCTTTTGCCACTTCTGGTACTACAAAGGCCTCCCCTAGTTCAGGAGTGCAGACACTAACATGCATGCCGAATCACTCGGCTTTATAGTTGCACTGATTAAAAACCACTTGTGGGGCAAATGGGCTGGTCAGGAGTGCATGACCAAATGGAGTAGCCACACCTCCAGTACAAACTTGCAAAGAAAAAAAGCACTCCTGACCAGCCCATTTGCCCCACAAGTGGTTTTTAATCAGTGCAACTATAAAGCCGAGTGATTCGGCATGCATGTTAGCAGGGGCGTTGCTAGGCTAAAACATTCGGGGCCTGGGCCCCTGATGTTTTCTCCCAGGCCCCGAATGTCCTGCCTGTTAGACAAATACAATTGTATTGCTGTCCTCAGGACAGCAGTACAATTGAATCTAACAGACTGCAAGATATGTAGGACCTGTGATGACATCACAGGTCATGTGATCAGTGCTGTCCAATCCTGCACTGGTCACATGACTGTGACATCATCACAGGTCCTTTCCCCTGTCTTCTAAACTGAAGAGGAGAATTGTGGGGAAGAAGCTGCAGTGAACACTGCTACATCAGAAGAGGTAAGTGAAGGGAGAAGGAGAGGGATGCTGGGAGTTGTGATTATTTAACTGGGACTGTATGTTAGGGCAGAAGGGAGGGATGGTATCATGGGACTGTATGTTGGAGGTGACTTGGGCAGGGTTCTGTTAGGGTACTTTCACACCTGCGGCATGGGACTCCGGCAGGCTGTTAGGATCCATGCTGCCGCTGGTGCACATGTGGGGACGGAACTACGCTCCTGCCCCATTAACTGTAATGGGGGTGGGCCATGGATATGGCTGCAGCATGGCAACTCCTGCTGCAAGGCGGCCGGAACAAAAGTATAGCATATTGTACTTTTGTTCCGGCCGCCTCTCAGCAGGGTTTGCCATGCTGTGGCTGGATCCGTGGCCCGCCCCCATTACAGTGAATGGGGCAGGAGCATAGTTCCGGCCCCACACGTGCACCTGCTGCAGCATGGATCTGGCGGGCTGTTCACCCACGGAACAGCCTGCCATAGTCCCCTGCCGCAGGTGTGAAACTAGCCTTAGGCTTGCGTTGTAAGGATCTGTTTGTGAGATCCATCATAGGCTCTCATAAACGGTCTAAAACTGATTAGTTTTGTCCTAATGCATTCTGAATGGAAAAGGATCCGTTCAGAAGGCATCAGTTTGCTTCAGTTCAGTCAGCCTTCCGTTTTGGAGGCGGACACTAAAACGCTGCTTGCTGAGTTTGGTGTCTGCATGAAGAAACTGATCCAAACTGGCCATTTAAAAGATAATACAACCGGATCAGTTCAGAACTGATGCAGACGGTTGTATTATGATGATGGAAGCGTTTTTGCTGATCCATGACGGATCCAGCAAAAACGCTGGTGTGAAAGTAGCCTTATTTACTTTGGACTGTGGGGTGGAGTGATGTTATTTACATGGGACTGTATGTTGGAGGTGGATGTGGGAAGGAAGTGATGTTATTTACATGGGACTGTATGTTGAAGGCGGCTTTCAGAGGGGGTGATATTTACATAGGACTGTATGTTGATGACGGCTAGGGGAATGATGTTATTTACATGGAACTGTATATTGGAGGGGGCTAGAGAGATGGTGTGATGTTATTTACACAGGAGAGAAATAGTTTTATTTACATGGGACTGTATGGTGGAGGAGCTGAGGAATTATAATTTCTGAGGACACTAAAGGGAGGAATATAACAGTGGGCACTTCTGGGCGAGTATTATAACAGTAGGGGGAGCGATATAAATACTGGGGGCACTGTAGGGGTATTATAAATCCAGGGGACATTAGGTGTTCTTATTACTACTGGGAGCTTTATAGGAGGGACTTATTTCTACTAAGAGCACTATGGGGGGCCTTATTACTACTGAGGGGTCTGTAGAGAGCTTTATTACCAATGGGAGAACAATAGGGAGCCTTATTACTACTGGAGGCTCTGTGAGGGCATTATTAATACTGGAGGGCTCCTCTACTAATGGAGGCACTCTTGGGGAGCATTATCAGTACTGGGGTCACTGTAGGGTGCAGTGTTACTAATGAGGGAATTACTACTGGTAGGACTATTACTATGGGGGCACTATTATTTCTTCTGGATAGTATTTGGGGGTATTGGGGGACACAGCGAGCAGCAGGATAAGGCTGTGGGGACTCCAGGTTGGGGGATGATGATAGAAATGTGAGGAAGCTAAGATATCCGTGTGTCACACTCTGCAGAGACGAGGCGGCTGAGAGAAGTTGTCTGGACCAAGTGGAGAAGATGATGACAGAGAAGATCTACATCAGAGGAAAAGTAACCTGGGAGGCCCTGGTTGTGAGAGGCATGTGCTGCTATATAGCAGGGTTGGGGCGAGGGTCGACAAAGAGAATTGGGCCATATTCATTGGGGCTTGGGCCCCGGATCTTTTGAGACCCTAGCAACGCCCCTGCATGTTAGTGTCTGCACTCCTGAACTAGGGGAGGCCTTTGTAGTACCAGAAATGGCAAAAGGCAAGTGGACATTACATGCATGTGGAACAAAACACCCCCTGATTATATGGAAGCCAAGACTGGCACGTAACAGGTAGGACAAAGTGTTAGGTTCCCATTCTGCAGAGACCACCTTGATGATTGTGGTGAATGGGCTCAGATACTTTTGTACAAAATGTATTTGCCAAGAGTCTCTAATTTATTAAACAAGCATAGCATGAGCTTTGGAATATTCTATCACTGTGGCATTTTGTGCTTTATCTGGTAGCGGTGTGCGGCTGCAATTTATGTATTTTCCTTTAAAAAAAAAAAAAAAACACCTGCACCAAAAATTGTGATTCTATCCTTAGGCAGGGATGGACTGGCCATAGACCCTGCCGGGAATATTCCTGGTGGACCAATGAGAGCCACCCAAGCCCTCCTTATAGCCACCATTCAGGTAAATAACAATCTGATGCTCCCAGGGCTGATTAATGCTGGGAGTGTCAAGTACTTATGTAGCCACTGGTTCCTTCCTGAATTTAACTGTATAGTCATCATCAGGACAGCGATAGTTGAAGAGTTGAATACTGCAGCCTGACACTGGAGTCAATTGCTCCCTTCCCACCATTTACCCTCATAGGCCACAGGTCACTAGGCTTAAAGCCTACAAGGAAGTAGACTAGCAGAAAGCGGTAGGCAGTCACAAAGCGATGGCATCATTGATGACATCGACGTTATTGAGCACTTACATGCAGGAGTTTCAGTCTGTATTCCGGCAGCATGGAACAGTACTCAGGTGAGTATTGGATTTGTTTTATTTATTATTTTCTTGGCCACCTGAGGAGCATAAAGAGCACTATAGGGGGCACTGGGTGCATTTTTAAACCTGAGGGCACTATTGTGGCATTACTAAGTTCACTAGGGACACTTTTAATACTGGGGGGCACTATAGGTGACATTACTGGGGCCACTGAGGGTGGCATTTCAATGTTGTGTTGTATACTATGATAGCATCAAGACTGAATCCTAACCCATTCATTTCAATGGTTATGTACACATGGGCATCGTTTATCACTGATCATCTCTGCATTCAGGAAAAATCACAGCATGTTCTATATTGTGCATTTTTCTTGCAGCCCAAGCCCCATAGAAATTTTAATCGACCTTGCGTGAAAACCGGAAGACATCCGGATGCAATGCATTTTTCACTGATTGTTACTAGTAGATGTTCAGTGTTATTGTTTAGTTTTTTTTTACATGTGTGAAAAACACATCAAAACTGATTGTATCTGCAAGAAAAAAAATGAAACACTAGATGCAATCGCAGATTGCAAAACTGATTCAACTTGCGTGGATAACAATTACCTCAAAACAGCTGTCTGAAGATGTCATGTATCAAGCCCATCAAGATACAAGTCATGTATTAAGCCCTGATTAAAAGGTTGAACATTGACTTATAGGATAGCAATCCTTACATCTGGTAGTATTAGGCCTCTTTCACACGAGCGTCACGGATTCAATCCGGATGCGTTCAGGGTGCGTCCGCACCAATCTGCACGCAATCGCAGTCAGTTTTGACTGCAATTGCGTACGTTCGTTCAGTTTTTTCCGCGCAGGTGCGATGCGTTTTGATGCGTTTTTCACGCGCGTGATAAAAAACTGAATGTTTACAAACAACATCTCTTAGCAACCATCAGTGAATCACGCATTGCAAGTGCAGATGCAATGCGTGATTCATGCAGACCCATTCACTTCAATAGGGCCAGAGCTGCGTGAAAAACGCAGAATATAGAACATGCTGCAATTTTCACGCAACAGCGATCTGATGCGTGAAAAACATTGCTCATGTGAAAAGACCCATTGAAATGAATGAGTCAGGATTCAGTGCGGGTTCGCATCACGCATTGCACCCGCACGGAAATCTCGCCCGTGTGAACTTATTTGCATACCCCATTTCCAGAATTCCAGAGGAACGTTGCCTGGCCTCTAAGACTGCTCACACCATTGAGGCGTTGTCCATACCCTCTTTGCATACCCTCTTCCTAGAATTCCAGAAGAGCACTGCCTGTTCTGTAAGACTCTGCTGTTGAGGCGCTCTCCATAAGGAGATATTGTATTTCCTAAATCCTGACCTAAGCCTCTAACCCGGTAAGGCAATACTCTCTGCTATGTATTGATGAGAAGCAATCACCCCAAAACAGCTGACTGCAGATAAGATGCTGGCTTAATTATTATCCAAGTCACGTTTTAAGGCCCTTTAAAAGGTTGAACATTGACTTATAGGATAGCTACTGTACATCTGGTGGCATTAAAAGCAGAGCTCCCTGTGACTGTTCCATTCATCTGAAGGTGGGTTGCTAAAATCTATGTACATGCTGCAAAAACAACCCCATTCAGATATATGGAAGGAATTTTTGGAAAGGTTTGCAACAAATCAGTATCCTGTGACTATAACCTAAAAGTGATAACTATTTTTCCTTGTCATCTTTGAAGGAAGTACTGACCAGTTTTCAATGGAGACCAATGTTCCATGAACCATGGGTTGGAAAACATTTACTAAACCTATAGATAACGTAAACATAAGGCCCTTTAACTGGGCCGACACAGCAGACAATTATAGGGAATGACCCATTTGTTGCCAAGAATTGCCTGTTCACCAGAGGTGGTGAGAGTTGCATTTACGTTCACCAATCACCTCCATTATATGGGAAAAAGAGATAGCTGCTGCAATTGCTTGTCCCCATAGAAAATCAACGTACCTGGGTCGCAGACTGCTGTTTGCAAAACACGATTCTCTTCAGAAATGATGATTTAGATGACAGTATTAGGCTACTTTCACACCAGCGTTTTTGCTGGATCCGTCATGGATCAGCAAAAACGCTTCTGTCATGATAATACAACCGTCTGCATCCGTTCTGAACGGATCCAGTTGTATTATCTTTTACATAGCCAAGACGGATCCGTCATGAACTCCACTGAAAGTCAATTTCTTCATGCGGACACCAAAACGCAGCAAGCAGCGTTTTAGTGTCCACCTTCAAAACGGAATGGAGACTGAATTGAAGCAAACAGAAGCAAAACTGATGCATTCTGAACGGATCCTTTTCCATTCAGAATGCATTAGGGCAAAACTGATCAGTTTTGGACCGTTTATGAGAGCCTGTGACGGATCTCACGAACGGATCCTGCAAACGCAAGTGTGAAAGTAGCCTTAGTGACACCTTAACACAGGGCAGTTATCAGGAATTGCTCCAATCGTTGGCCCATGTAATGAGGCCTTTAGACAGATTGTCTAGACCTGCACTAGATTTATCAGTGGCTCAGGCTGGATGATAAATCTGGTGCAGTGATAAACACTTTTGTCTAACTTTGGTGCAAAATGTCCAACTTTGGTGCATCTTAGGTCATACCCCTTTCACAAGAAGCCACTCCCCTTCTGGCTAAGCCCCCTTTTTAAGTGAGTCAGACATGATCGTAGAAACCTTTGTTGAGCCGAATTGTGCCAGTTTGTTCCACTTTTTACACAGATTCTAGGAGCAGACACTTAGTAAATTTGGGCCAACTATGCAATGTAGAAAATGTCTTTGGCGTACAACATTGCAAACATTAAATTTAAAACATGACAAATAGCAATCAAGGCAAATAAGTACGTTTATAGAATGTTTTGGAGCTCCTGTACCTTTGTCAAATGTTCCGTTGCCATTGATCTGTGTATCATGTGACACAAGGAAATCGCTATTGTCAACTGAGTGACCTCATAAAAGTAAATGATGACCATACACTGATGTAATACAATGGTTCGCACTACAGATCTTGTGCTATGATACATTTTCACATCATGTATTTGAAATATGCGTTTTGAGGAGCACCCCAACCAAATCATTTAATATTCATAGCAAGGAAGGAAAATTGTGTGCACTGTAAAAGCTCCTGTACAATAAAACATCTTTTTGCTTTATGCAAATGCTGGCAAAGGGTAATATGTTTTCATTTTTAGACTATTTTTTAGAATTTGCTGTACAACTTTAAAAAAAGCCAAAGCATTTTAGGAAATAGTAGAAGAAGTAATTAAGGCTTTTATTATAAGAAGTAGCTAGTTGGATTGAACATTAGCAGGGCATAATCTACAAATTATGGCTAAGTGATACAATGCAGACGAGGTTTAGTGGTCTGGAATGATAGAAGAAATAAAGATGTTTCAGTTTGAGAGCTGCAGTATAAATCTTTTATTTTACATATTGTGTTTGACGTCCTCTGCAGGCATAGATAATTCTTGGCTCTCTGCGGCTTGAGGACGTGAGAGAAATACATCACTGTTGTAGGATTTTTTTGCAGTTTGGAAAGGAGCATACAAAAATGAATATGAAACTTTGATAGAGCTCTTAGTAAATAAAGCTTATGAAAAATGCATACTGTGAGGCTGCCATGATTTTGATATAGGATGGCTTCATCTTAACCTAATGAATCCAAAATGAACTGTGCTCCATTGTGTTCTACAGGCATTACAACTTTCTATTGGCTCTGTGTGGAAAGTGGTGAAAGAGGTTTTTGTTCATTAGGTGTGTGTCTCTGGCATTTTTGTTTTTTTAGGTGATGTTATTGTTTTTTTGCCTTCTTTTGAAAAATGGAGCATGCTGGAGTACTGGCGTTTTTTAAAGCATTTTTACATCTCTTTCACTACAGGGAAAAAAGGCAGAAAACATAAAGTTCACAGTCCATTTAGAAGAAAGCTACGTAAAAAAAACTCCATGAGGGCATGTTCACACAGCATCTTTTGTCATTGAATTTTGGCATGGCTATCTGCAATGAAATTTTGCCTGCAACCATGTGTTTTCCTTGCTGGTTTATGCCTTGCATTAATTACAATGGGTGGCAGTGCTGAGGATCACGAGGTGGTGGCTTAAAGAGGTTATATAATCGTACAAGTACACCCCACAATGCCCAAGCTCCTCCTATAGATAATACTTGCCCAGTCCCTGACTCCTGCGTTCCTCCAGATTCCTGCACAGCCATCACATCGCAAGTGACCCTAGGGAAACTGTAAGAAGAGACAAAGAATATGCACTCCAAAATTAGGAGAGGTGCTGCGGTATACAGGCATGTGCCAAGTTGTAGGTAAAATAAATGAAAGCACGCACTCTAAAATTTTTGATTTGCAAAAAAAGGGGGGAATTTATGTAAGATATTCAGGGACAGTGGTCACTGCTGTGGCTTGCTATTGGCTGCTCCTCCCTGTCGCCGGGGAGATGCAGCGGTAACCTTGTAGGGAGGGTCGCGGGTGTTGGGTAAGTATCATCTATAGGAAGAGCCTATGGGGGGTATTAGTACTATTGGATAACCCCTTCGGAGCTGCGGCTGTCGACCATGCCGCTTTAAACCACCGCTCCATGATCTTCAGGGATGCGGTTTTTATAGTTTGGTGAACCTCTGCTCATCTTTACTTCTGAGAGACTCTGCCTCGCTAACATGCTCTTTTTATACCCAGTCATGTGACATAGTAAATTGCTCCCCCAAACTGTTTTTTATTAGTACCAGCAAAAGTTGCAAAAGTACCAGCCTTTTGCAACTTTTGTAGACGTGTTGCTAACCATCAAGTCATAAATGATTTATTTTTCATGAAATGGTAAAATGTCTCACTTTGAACATTTGATATGTGTTTTGTCTTCTCTTGTGAATGAAATATGGGTCTATGAGATTTGCAAATCATTGCATTCTGTTTTTATTTCCATTTATTTCCATTTTATACAGCGTCCAAATTATTTTGCAATTGAGGTTGTAGATGGGTGGGGGTCCAACACCATGCACCTCTACTGATCAATTGCTTTAGGGCTGTGGTGTCACCAGAAATGACACTCTGTAGTTTCTTGCCCCAGCGTACTTAAGCTCAGCTCCCATTCACTTGAATAGGAGCTGAGCTGCAGTACCCCAGCACGGCCACAACAGAGTTTATGGAGCTGTCTGCTTCTAGCTCAGTACAAAACATAGCTGCCAGCGCTACGGCAGCCTTAAACAACTGATTGGAGGAGGTGCTGTTTGTTGGACCTCCACTGATCTAATACTGATGACCTGAGGATAGGCCATCAATATCTGTAGTTTTTTGAATACCTTTAAGTCAAATAGAAGGGGTCATGGAGAAGTGAGGGTGGTCTTCATTTTGTGTGATAATGTTGATCTTGATCACATCTAGCTTTAATTGCTACATCCAAAGATCACCATCATTATTGTAATTAATCTGATCTTACAAATCCGTTAAATGTAAAGGCCATAGCTAAAATAATTTCATTTACATTTTGCAATAATTTCTCAAAGCCCTTGCGTTCTAGCCAGTAGAGGTGATTGCAAATGATGTGGACCTCATATTGTATATAACATTTTCTGATATAGCTAATGGGAAATGTACAAGGGTAAAGGGGCCTTTAGAACACAGAGGTTGGTCCATGGCTGTTTTTAAAGACCGAATTCATGTCTATTGAATAATTTTCAAGCAGTAAAATAACATGTACTAGGAGAATGAGAATGTAAGTTAAATTTATGTATGATGATTTATTTAGATAGCAACATTCATGAGTTTTTCACTTATATGTGACCACAAAAGCAGCACTTAATCTTATGGCGAAGGGTACAACATGATTTGTGCAATCATCAAAACCACTAGTGCCAAACAGACATTCTTCCATAATACAAATGTGTCTTTCTCCAGCAGTATAGCAGTCTTCTTGATATCCTTGGACCCAACCTTCCCACTCCTGCATGCAGAGCTAAGCTTTCTTCCACTAAGGCCTCTTTCACACGAACGTTGTTTTTGCGGGCTCCGATCCGCATTTTTCACATGAAAAATGCGGACCCATTCATTTCTATGGGCCCGCAAAAAATGCGGACAGCACACCGTGTGCTGTCCGCATCCGTTGCTCCGTTCCGTGGCCCGCAAAAAAAAATAGAGCATGTCCTATTCTTGTCCGTTTTGCGGACAAGGATAGGCAATGTTACAGTGGATCCGCAAAAAATACGGATGCCATACGGACGCCATCCGTTTTTTTTGCGGATCCGCAATTTGCGGACCGCAAAACACAACGTTTGTGTGAAAGAGGCCTTAGGCAAAGATTTGGATTGCCGCACCAACCTTGTTTTTAATTACCTTGAGCTGTGCAGTCGTTTTTTAACAACCCCCTCTCCCACCTACACCTACCCTGCCAGTACTCCTGAAAGGGATCATCCAGTTTTCACTAAATGATGGCCTGTCCTCAACATAGGCCATCACTAGTTAATAGGCCGGTGTCCGACGCATTACAACCCTGCAGATCAACTGTTCAGCAATAGCTTCAGTGGTGGAAATCTGCTCTGGAAGCACATAGCTCTGTTCACTGAATTCAGTAGGAGCAGTGCTGTACTACCGAGCTGTATCCTCCACACAGTGGACGAAGCCATGTAGCTGCACTTGAACAGCTGACTGCGTATCGGAGCCCAGCCAATCAGCTACTGATGGCCTATCCTGAGGATAGGCAATCCCTTAGTAATATCTGGACAAACCAGTGGCATAGCTAGAAATGGCTGGGCCCCACAGCAAATGCTTGAACAAGGTTCCCCATAGCAACTTTTTTGCAAGCCCCCACTCTTGTGGCTGGTCAAAATCGCTCTCTCAGACAAGACCCGGCAGCTGCTCTGTTCGTTTCCTACAGTGTCACTGTATATAATGTCATTTTATACTATTGAGGGGGCACTGACAATAAAATCTTTTAGTCCTCCTCCTGGATGGGCCCTTTCTGAGTTGGAGCCC
This sequence comes from Rhinella marina, assembly GCA_900303285.1. Classification (NCBI taxonomy): domain Eukaryota; kingdom Metazoa; phylum Chordata; class Amphibia; order Anura; family Bufonidae; genus Rhinella; species Rhinella marina. The sequence goes on along the minus strand of ONZH01004590.1, from coordinate 5,428 downwards.
CAAAGCAGCCACTTCCCCTATAGCTACGCCACTGGGACAACCCCTTTAAGCTGTGCCTCTGTTGGCATGCATTTTGTTTCATGTCTACTTACACCTTATTTAAAAAGGGAGACAGCCAGGGGCTGACTAGGAATTCAAAGTGTCCCTGGAAAAAATACTCAATGTGGCCCCGTTTTGTAGTTTGGTCCAAATTGATGGAAGGCAGGGCCAGCAATACCATATTGTTGCACATTATACCACCCCAACATAGCCAAATACCACAGTCCATCACAAAATACTGCCAGCAGCACAAAATACATCCCCAAAAACTTCCACTGGCCGGCCGTGAAGAGGGCCCAGGCGGCTACCTGGCAGCAGCCCACCGGAAAATCTCCTTGTAAGGTCTATGGCCAATCCGCCCCTGGAGGCAGCCTAACATTTTTTAGAATTTTTTGAGGTAACAAAGTCTTCGAGATTCTCTACTAAACAAACACATCACACTTTATTGAGGCTATACAGGGTTTAATATAAAAATGGCTACTTGCCTTCATAGTACTTTTCCTACTTATGACAGTAAGCTATTTTCTCCTTTGGCATGAATTGTTTATTCAACCAATACCTATGCTACTAGCCTTCTTCATACAGTAGTGTGCAGTATAGCAGTTCAATGTAACATCCACAGTTCTACATTAGTTAGTAACAAGCCAGGAGATAAAAAGATTTGTGTAAAATGACACTTTCCCTGGTATTTTATGTGTGGCAATACTTTTGATAGCACAGTGGTAGTCTGACTTGGCATGTCACTCATTGTTACTAAATTGATGAAGACATTGTAAAATACTTAGTAAAAGCTAATGTCACATTGAGAACAAAATTGCTAAGTCAGGACATTAAGTTTTGTACATGGCTGGAAAAAATTACCAACTGAAAGGACAGAGTAATTATGAAAACTGCAGATGAACAGACCTGCAATTTTACTAGGATTTTAGATTTTGCTTTAATTTGGACTGTGTCCAAATAGTGCTCTGCAGAATTTATCAGTGTGTATATACCCTGCCTAGATTAATATAATAACACAGCACAAAGCCTCAGCAAAAATAAGGATGCACAATGGGGCTGCTTGTGTGATGATAATTCATACAGTTTCCATCCAATTATCTACATCCAATCATATGTTGAAAATTGAAATGCTATTAAGTTGGATAACTTTATTAAAATGGAAATGGAAATGAAATAATATTGTTTATTGTGATTATCAGCATTATATTTATATTGTTTCTAATAAAAATCGGGAGCAGATTCTGCACCCTGCATGATAGACCAAATTATATTGATGGAGGAGTCACAGTGGTCATCACCTTCTGGGCTTTCATTTCTACAGTGACGGTCATCTGTAATAGAGTTGTGTTGCACAGCCACAGATACGGATAGTATTGGACCCTTCAATATTAATTGGGCCCATTGGTTTCCAACTACTAATTTGGGTGCTAATTTTAGACAACATATTGGTTCTCCAAGAAAATCCTCACCATGTGAACCATGGATGAGGATCAATACTGTAGTAATACTGTTGTAGAAATTTTATGTCTGCCCGTCATCTCTCTCTGCCTATTTTATTCCTTGAACATGTTAGACTCACAGTCAAGCCCACCATTACCCCAAACTTAAAATATTACCTCTCCTACAAGCTAGACTCATTTTCTTGGCTGTCATGCCAAGGATCACTAAAAATTACTGTATCAGTTATAGAAATCTTTTAGATAGTATAATTGTTATCAATATGAATTTTCATGCTACAGCCTGTGTGAGAAAGCAGATCACAGAGCCCTATATAAACTTTGGTATCAGCACTGTGAAGCTGTATATTATGTGCACATGACAGCTGAGATCAGTGGCGTACCTCCAAAAGAGGCAGTCCACGCAGCTGCTATGTGACCCGTGGGGAAAAGGGGCTTGCAGTGGAGGTTTGGCCCCGCCCCCTAATTACACTCATTACGTCCAGCTCCATTATAGTATCTACCATCAGTGGAGAAAGCTAAAGGACCTGTGATGATGTAATTACAGGTCCTGTACATCTAGTAAAGGAACTGCACAGAGCATGGTGTAGTTCCCTGGTTCGAAAGGAGCATCTGCCAGGACCTGTGATGACATCATCACCACAGGTCCTGTATACCTAGTAAAAGAACTGCAGAGCAGAGCATCCCCACAGGTACTGCAGACAGCTACAACCACTTTTACCTCATGCACCTCAAATAGTGACCATAATATATAACTGTATATCACATATATCTGTACACAGTGGCGTGCCTAGGGTATTTGGCACCTGGGGCGGGTCCTTTCTCTGGCACCCCCCCCCAGCCCCCTCAATACTTTAATAAAAACATTCCCCTTTCACAGTAATATTGCCCTCATTGTACGACCTTTACAGTAGTTTTGTACAAATGTGTGCTCCCTCATGCCCACATTGTGCCCTCTCAGTGCCCTCTTCACAGTGATAATCCCCATTGTGCCCCCTTGACAGTGATAATCCCCATTGTGCCCCCTCTGTATTAAAATAAAAAAAAAATACAGTAGCTACTCACCTTGTCCCATTCCTGAAGCTCACATACATCTCTTCCCTGCAAGCACAGATCTCTCTGCAACACTGTGTGGGCGGGGCTTAAGCAGATTTCCAGACTGCAGGCTCCGCCCACACATGCAGACAGCGCAATCTGTGCAGGCTGAATGTTGGAGCAGCAGAAGAACAGTTAGTTATGCTGCTATCTGCAACTTCTCCCCCCTTACACCAGGTCTAAACTTGTGGGCATGGTGCGGGTGGGGAAGGGGCAAGGCCGGTAGGCCCATCTCAGTCATCATTTTCTACACCTGTTTTAAGCATAGAAAAAGGTCTAAATGTAAGACAGCTAGGAAGCTGTCTTACATTTAGAACTGGCGCCACCTCTTCATAACTTTGACGGATCCTTCACCGGTTTAGGGCTTTATTAAGACCTACGTCTAAAACGCCAGTCTTAATAACTGTGCCCCATAGTATATAGCAGTGTACTGATATGTGAGGTACAAGGTATAAGAGATGCAGTGTATACAAATATATAGTATATACAGCAATGTACTAATATGTGAGGTACAAGGTATAATAGATGCAGTAGTACACTGCTGGAAAGGTAGTGGAAGGGGCTATGAATGGGGCATAGGGGCCCAATTTAGATATGTTATGGGGCCCAGTGACCTCTATGTACACCCCTGGATGAGACAACTGCTCAGCTGTGACCCTGTGCTCAGAAAGGACTCACAAGCTGAGGTGTAGAAATGAGGACCAGGTGCGCTCCTGTGGGGGAGGAGCATCAATAGAAAACACTTCAGCCTCGAAGCTCAGGGACACAGGTGAGAAGTTATTTCAGCTTTCATCTGCACATAATATAGAGCATCACAGTGCTGATACCAGCAAAGACCAAGGTTTACACAGGGCTCTGTGCTCTGCTTTTTCACAGAGGCCATCCTGCAGTGTCATTAGGAGGACGGATTTCATGCTCATAAATCTGACAGAAGCTGAGTCACTGATTGTCCCTAGACAAAATGAGTCAATATAAATAATTAAAGACATTTAAGAGTTTATTTATAATAACATGTTTTTTCAGTATTTTCATTGCTAAGGACCTGTGAAAACACTGATGCGAGCGTATTAACCCTCGATGTGCCGCGGTCAGCGCTGACCGCGGCACATGCGATGCGGGCAGCAGGAAGGAGAGTCCATCAGGTCCCCACGCTGCTGTGATGGGGACCCGATGGCTTGGATGGCAGCCCAATGCCTTCTTTAGGCATCGTGGCTGCCATCCCTGCAATCCTGTGAGATCCAGCCCCCTGGATCTCACAGGAAGCAGGATGTAAGTGTATTACACTGGTAATAGCCAATGGTAACAGCCAATGCATTACAATGCAGAAGTACTGTAATGCATTGTAAAGGGGATCAGACCCCTAAAATTGAAAAAAAGTGGGGAAAAAGTTTTACAAATAAAAATAAAAGTTTCAAGTAAAAAAAAAAGAGCACACTTTCCCAAAATAAAGTTAAAAAAATTGTAAAAAAAAAAAAGCGTATTTACCCCAAAATGGTACCAATCAAACAGTCATCTTGTCTCGCAGAAATTTAGACCCTACCTGAGACAATCGCTCAAAAAATAAAAAAAATATGGCTCTCAGAAAATAGCAATACAAAAAAAAGATTTTATTCTGTTCAAAAATGCATCTTGTGTAAAATTTTACAAAAATAAAAATGCTAGACATATCGCCGCGTCCGTAACAACTTGCTCTATAAAAATATTACATGAGATGGCTCCCCAGGTGAATGCTGTAAAAAAAAAACTAAGAAAAACCTGTGCCATAACAGCCATTTTTTTCACCTTGCCTCATAAAAAGTGCAATACCACGCGATCAAAAAAGTGCATCTAATGTGTAAAATTTAACAAAAAATAAAAATGTTAGACATATTGGGTATCGCCACGTCCGTAACAACCTGCTCTATAAAAATATCACATTATATCCCTCCTCAGGTGAATGCTGTAAAAAAAAATTCAAAAACACTATGCCAGAACAGCCATTTATTGGTCACCTATCCTCACAAAAAGTGTAATAGCAGGCGATCAAAAAGGCATATTTACACCAAAATAGTACCAATCAAACCGTCATCTTGTCGCACAAAAAATAAGACCCTATCTAGGACAATCCCCTGAAAAATAAAAAAATATGACTCTCAGAAAATGGCAACACAAAAAAATATTTTATTTTGTTCAAAAATGCATCTAATGTGTAAAAGTTTCCAAAAATAAAAATGTTAGACATATTGGGTATCTCCGCGTCCGTAACAACCTGCTCTATAAAAATATTACATGAGATGGCCCCCAGGTGAATGCTATAAAAAAAATCTTTTTTAAAACTATGCCAAAACAGCCATTTTTTTCCCTCTTGCCTCACAAAAAGTGCAATAGCAGGTGATCATAAAGGCGTATTTAACCCAAAATGGTACCAATCAAACCGTCATCTTGTCTCGCAAAAAATGAGACCCTACCTGAGATAATCGCCAGAAAAGAAAAAAAATTTGGCTCTCAGAAAATGGCAACACAAAAAAAGATTTTATTCTGTTCAAAAATAAATCTATGTGTAAAATTTAACAGAAATAAAAATGGTAGACATATTGGGTATCGCCGCGTCTGTAACAACCTGCTCTATAAAAATATCACATGATTTGCCCCCTCAGGTGAATTCTGTAAAAAAAATTTAAAAAATACTATGCCAAAACAGCTATTTATTTTTCACCTTGACTCACAAAAAATGTGTAATACCAAGCGATCAACAAATCTTATGTACCCCAAAATGGTACCAATGAAAACGTCACCCCATCCCGCAAAAAATGAGCCCTCACATAAGACAATAACTCAAAAAATAAAATCTATCCATC